>JAWNPD010000285.1:0-98781 GCA_035045305.1 Drosophila maculinotata
GCTCGCATTAGCAAACAGACGTGTTTTTTTATTGCGCTTCGAGATTAATTCTGTCTCTTCGTTCTATTCAATCGTGAATTTGCGTTTTTACGTTTAATAAATTTCTTGTGGCTTGTGAATTACATTCGGTTGTGTGAAACACATAGTTGGACAATAATTCTTAGCTAATTAACATATTTACAAATTGTTTTTAAATACAACAACAAACAGTAGCCCAAGCATACTGGTTTGTCTTGTGCAGTTGCATTGCTGTTGCTAACACTTTGTTATTGTATTTATACCGTTTTGGTTATTTTTGCGCTCGTGCTTGCTCTCGCTCTCCCGCGCTCTCGTTTAATTTTGTGGTTGGCGGTGGCCGCGCTATTCTGTTTCTGTTTGTGCTAATTTCGGTCGTCGCGCTCGGGCCTTCTGTTTTTCGTTTTCGTTATTGTCATGAATAGAAATTGTCAATTTTGAAACTAGCTTGTTTTATATAAATATATTTATTGTTATATATATATATATTATATTTGTTGCTTTGTAGTGTATTTTGTGTACTATTTTGCAGTGTTCTTTTTTTATTAATATTTTTTGTTGGAATTAATTATTCTTTTTTTTAAACAAAATACAATGTGCGATAATGTTGCGCACGAAAAATGCGCTGGCCTCAACGGCCGTATTATAGACCTCATCGAGTCCAAGTCAGGCTTAAAGTGGACTTGTGAGACCTGTAGGGATGTCGAAAGGGATATGATGGGTTTCATGAGGCAGACCAAGAAAGGCTTTGGAGATATTTTCGGTCGGTTCAAAAAACTGTTCGAAGGTTTCTCGGCGTTGGATGACGAGTTCAAAGGTATGAAACTTTTGAACGAGTCTCCTAAGCGCAAAAAGGCCAATCATAGGCTGTCAATTGGCCCTAATGAGCTTTCGGTCCCAACGGTCCCAGTTGCTTCATCTGCTCCATCACTGATGGATTTTACATCCCCACGTCCTCAGATAGTAGTCAGTAGTGAGGAAATCAACGTCTTACCCATGGATGTTGTTACTGCTGACCCAGTAGAAATTTCTGTTTTGGCGAATGCAGGCAGTGTTGTTGCAAGTCAGCATACTCTTGCTGATATGTCTGCCAAATCAAATGCTCTTTCAATTAAGGCTATAGCTCCTCCTGGAGTTACAGCTGCGGTTGATGGTAATACCCTTGTAGGTGTCCCACCAAAAAAACAAATTTTTGTTTCCAGGCTTGCCCCTGATACTACATCTGATGATGTCAAGGCCTTTATTCAGGCTAAATCTGAAGCCAATATTACGGTGGAAAAATTTAAATTTACGTATCTTCGTGAAATTTCCTCATTTAAAATAAGTGTTCCTGCCGATCATTTCAGCAAAATTTGTTGTAAAGAATTTTGGCCTGACCACTTAATTATAAAAGAATACACTGCAAAAAAGAAAAATCGGACTCCGGTTGCACTCCCCTCTGTAGTTGCTAGGTCTAATCCAGCTCCTATGGTCTCTGATAGCACAAAAAACTAAAATCCTCCCTCTCACTGGGCTATCAGAATGTAAGAGGTTTTTGTAGTAAACTTAGTAATCTTTACCTAAATAGCATGTCCTTTACTTTTGATGTCGTTGCCTTTTCTGAAACATGGTTAAGGCCCGACATTTTAAATTCTGAAATTTTTTTTAACAAATTTTCCATTTATAGAAAAGATTGCACTCCTCGTCGTGGTGGGGGTGTACTTATTGCTGTTGATGTCGATTTATCTTCAGAAATAGTAATAATAGATAGTTCTATAGATATTGAATTTGTTGCTGTCAAAGTGAACCTTCGTGGTGTTAGCCTTTTTATTACTTGTTCTTATATCCCCCCTTCTGCAGACAATTCTGTATATTCTTCGCATTTTTCTGCAATACACTCTGTATCATCTATGCTTTCTGATCGTGATTTTCTTGTTGTTCTTGGTGATTTCAATATTGCTGGGACTGTTTGGATTTCTAATGTAGACTCCAATGTATTGACTCCCACGACCCAACATGATTTTCTTGATAATTTATTTGGGATGTCATTGTGTCAAATCAATGCTATCCCAAATTCTCAGAATAAGATGCTTGATCTTATTTTCGTTTTGGATCCCTCCCTCGTATCTGTCTCCCGTATTGAACCTATATCCCTTCCTGAAGATCATTATCACCCAACTTTGGAAGTGTTGATAGATTTACCTATCCGGGGGATGTGCCCACGTACTCTACCTCCAGAGCGAGTTCGTCAATTTCGGAACACCGATTTTATTAAACTTACTCAGCTCTTATCCCAGACTGACTGGTCCCAGCTTTACAGGTGTAGGGACATGGACAGTGCAATCACGATTTTTTACTCAACCTTAAATTCATTATTTGATTTATGTGTCCCGGTTCGTAATTCACGTAGTTCTAACAAACCAATTTGGTTTACACGGGAATTAACTAGCATGAAAAATAGAAAGTCAAAATTGTACAAGAAGTTCAAGGAAACTGGCTCTTTCTTGGATTTCTCTAACTACTTGATTGCTCGATCCAATTTCTCTGTCCTGAATAACCAATGCTACCAGGATTACCTTAGAAGTTGCAGGTTACAGTTTCAGCGGGATCCTAAACAGTTTTATAACTTCGTTAATGCGAAGCGTAAATCATCAACACTTCCATCAACCGTATTTTTTGAAAAAACGACAGCTAACTCAGATCAGGCCATCGCCGATTTATTTGCTGCATTTTTTCAAACAACTTATAGTTCACCAAATGTTCAATTGGTTTCGCCATATCCTTATAATGTAAATGTCTCTAATTGCATATTTGGACCTTTAATAACGGAAAGCTCGCTATTAAGTGATCTTAAGGCCATTAAGCCAGTATTCTCACCGGGACCTGATGGAGTACCAGGCTGCGTGCTTAGGTACTGTGCTGAAGGTCTTTTGAGGCCATTATATAAGCTTTTTAATCTGTCCATGGAGCTGTGCTCTTTTCCCGTCATGTGGAAAGAATCATTTATTATTCCTCTCCATAAAAAAGGAAACAAGTCAAACGTTCAAAACTATAGAGGTATTTCTAAATTGTCTGCTATTCCTAAGATTTTTGAGAAATTAATAACTTCTCAACTACAACATCTTTGTAGATCTATAATTTCACCCTGCCAGCACGGGTTTGTGAAAAATAGATCTACTACCACTAACTTACTTGAATTCACTTCTTTTGTTATGAAGGGGTTTCAAAACAAAATGCAAACAGATGTTATTTACACCGATTTCAGTAAGGCTTTTGATTCCGTTAATCATTCTCTTTTACTTCATAAACTTCATCTTCTGGGATTTCCAAAAAACTTAATTCTTTGGATCTCCAATTATCTAAGTTTAAGATCCCAAAAAGTCTTTTTTAAAGGACTTGTCTCTAAGTCTGTTCAGGTCACGTCCGGAGTACCACAAGGTAGTCACCTTGGTCCCTTGTTATTTACATTGTTCATTAATGACCTTCCTTCGGTGATAACACACTCTCTGGTGCTGATGTATGCCGATGATGTTAAACTTTGTTTTTCGTCTACAGACTTTCTATCTGGTAAAAGGTTGCAAACTGATTTAGACAGCTTTCAAACCTGGTGTCGGGTAAATTTATTAAATTTAAATTGTGGTAAATGCAACGTAATGTCTTTTTATAGGCGAATGCCCTTTTTAAATAATTATGTTCTTAATGGAAAACCACTTGAACGAATTGAGTCGGTTAATGATTTGGGTATCCTTTTGGATCCCAAGCTTAAGTTTGACAAGCATATTTCTTCTGCTGCTAATCGAGCCTTTGGTGTCTTGGGTTTCATTAAGCGTTGGTCGAAAGAATTTGACGATCCCTACGTTACTAAGACTCTTTATACTTCACTTGTTCGCCCCATTCTTGAGTATGGGTCTTGTATATGGTGTCCACAATACAAGGTTCATCAGGATAGAATAGAATCTGTGCAAAAACAATTTCTACTCTTTGCCCTCCGGTGTCTTCACTGGAATCCTAATACTCGCTTGCCTCCTTACCGTAGTAGACTTTTACTAATAAATCTTCCCTCTCTTTCTGATCGTAGAACCATGCTTGGTGTAATCTTTTTACACAAACTAATTAACGGTGAAATTGATTCATCAGAATTAATTAGCCAAATTAGTTTTGCTGTTCCGATCAGAAGTACTAGGAACTTTTTCCCGATTTCTCTGCAAGCCTGTAATACTAACTATGCAGTTCATAACCCTTTTCGGATCTTATGCTCTAGTTATAATAACCTTTTCCAGATAATAAGTAATGCTACTTCTGTCCCTACTCTCAGAACTGTACTATTACAACATCTGTCTAACATTTAAATAGTCTATGTTCATTTGTTGTATTTATATTGTATGTTCTATTCTTAGTTCGCGATCTTCGTAGCCGCACGTTATGCGGCGCGCCCCTCGGTCGGTTGGGCGGGAGGTGGGTTGCATGTTGCCTGGGTCCGCGCGTTAACAAGCCCTGGCTTGGTATCGTTGGGCCACTTGAATGTACTGTTCGTTAGTACATCAACGTCCATAGAATATCTCGGCCAAAATAAGTCCGATCTTTGAGTGGTATACCTTTTTAGACTCGTTAAGATCAGAATTATAGATTGCCATTTAAAAATGGCCATGCCAGCAAATTTAATTTTTTGCCAAAAATGACCATGATCCGACATCAAATACCCGAGTTATGAGCATTCAAAGATGACCATGTAATATTTTCAGTATTAACAAAAAAATAAGATTTTTGGAGCTTCATAACTTGCATAACTCGGCCAAAATAAGTCCGATCTTTGAGTGGTATACCTTTTTAGACTCGTTAAGATCAGAATTATAGATTGCCATTTAAAAATGGCCATGCCAGCAAATTTCATTTTTTGCCAAAAATGACCATGATCCGACATCAAATACCCGAGTTATGAGCATTCAAAGATGACCATGTAATATTTTCAGCATTAACAAAAAAATTAGATTTTTGGAGCTTCATAACTTGCATATCTCGGCCAAAATAAGTCCGATCTTTGAGTGGTATACCTTTTTAGACTCGTTAAGATCAGAATTATAGATTGCCATTTAAAAATGGCCATGCCAGCAAATTTCATTTTTTGCCAAAAATGACCATGATCCGACATCAAATACCCGAGTTATGAGCATTCAAAGATGACCATGTAATATTTTCAGCATTAACAAAAAAATAAGATTTTTGGAGCTTCATAACTTGCATATCTCGGCCAAAATAAGTCCGATCTTTGAGTGGTATACCTTTTTAGACTCGTTAAGATCAGAATTATAGATTGCCATTTAAAAATGGCCATGCCAGCAAATTTCATTTTTTGCCAAAAATGACCATGATCCGACATCAAATACCCGAGTTATGAGCATTCAAAGATGACCATGTAATATTTTCAGCATTAACAAAAAAATTAAGATTTTTGGAGCTTCATAACTTGCATATCTCGGCCAAAATAAGTCCGATCTTTGAGTGGTATACCTTTTTAGACTCGTTAAGATCAGAATTATAGATTGCCATTTAAAAATGGCCATGCCAGCAAATTTCATTTTTTGCCAAAAATGACCATGATCCGACATCAAATACCCGAGTTATGAGCATTCAAAGATGACCATGTAATATTTTCAGCATTAACAAAAAAATAAGATTTTTGGAGCTTCATAACTTGCATATCTCGGCCAAAATAAGTCCGATCTTTGAGTGGTATACCTTTTTAGACTCGTTAAGATCAGAATTATAGATTGCCATTTAAAAATGGCCATGCCAGCAAATTTCATTTTTTGCCAAAAATGACCATGATCCGACATCAAATACCCGAGTTATGAGCATTCAAAGATGACCATGTAATATTTTCAGCATTAACAAAAAAATTAGATTTTTGGAGCTTCATAACTTGCATATCTCGGCCAAAATAAGTCCGATCTTTGAGTGGTATACCTTTTTAGACTCGTTAAGATCAGAATTATAGATTGCCATTTAAAAATGGCCATGCCAGCAAATTTAATTTTTTGCCAAAAATGACCATGATCCGACATCAAATACCCGAGTTATGAGCATTCAAAGATGACCATGTAATATTTTCAGCATTAACAAAAAAATAAGATTTTTGGAGCTTCATAACTTGCATATCTCGGCCAAAATAAGTCCGATCTTTGAGTGGTATACCTTTTTAGACTCGTTAAGATCAGAATTATAGATTGCCATTTAAAAATGGCCATGCCAGCAAATTTCATTTTTTGCCAAAAATGACCATGATCCGACATCAAATACCCGAGTTATGAGCATTCAAAGATGACCATGTAATATTTTCAGCATTAACAAAAAAATAAGATTTTTGGAGCTTCATAACTTGCATATCTCGGCCAAAATAAGTCCGATCTTTGAGTGGTATACCTTTTTAGACTCGTTAAGATCAGAATTATAGATTGCCATTTAAAAATGGCCATGCCAGCAAATTTCATTTTTTGCCAAAAATGACCATGATCCGACATCAAATACCCGAGTTATGAGCATTCAAAGATGACCATGTAATATTTTCAGCATTAACAAAAAAATAAGATTTTTGGAGCTTCATAACTTGCATATCTCGGCCAAAATAAGTCCGATCTTTGAGTGGTATACCTTTTTAGACTCGTTAAGATCAGAATTATAGATTGCCATTTAAAAATGGCCATGCCAGCAAATTTAATTTTTTGCCAAAAATGACCATGATCCGACATCAAATACCCGAGTTATGAGCATTCAAAGATGACCATGTAATATTTTCAGCATTAACAAAAAAATAAGATTTTTGGAGCTTCATAACTTGCATATCTCGGCCAAAATAAGTCCGATCTTTGAGTGGTATACCTTTTTAGACTCGTTAAGATCAGAATTATAGATTGCCATTTAAAAATGGCCATGCCAGCAAATTTCATTTTTTGCCAAAAATGACCATGATCCGACATCAAATACCCGAGTTATGAGCATTCAAAGATGACCATGTAATATTTTCAGCATTAACAAAAAAATAAGATTTTTGGAGCTTCATAACTTGCATATCTCGGCCAAAATAAGTCCGATCTTTGAGTGGTATACCTTTTTAGACTCGTTAAGATCAGAATTATAGATTGCCATTTAAAAATGGCCATGCCAGCAAATTTAATTTTTTGCCAAAAATGACCATGATCCGACATCAAATACCCGAGTTATGAGCATTCAAAGATGACCATGTAATATTTTCAGCATTAACAAAAAAATAAGATTTTTGGAGCTTCATAACTTGCATATCTCGGCCAAAATAAGTCCGATCTTTGAGTGGTATACCTTTTTAGACTCGTTAAGATCAGAATTATAGATTGCCATTTAAAAATGGCCATGCCAGCAAATTTCATTTTTTGCCAAAAATGACCATGATCCGACATCAAATACCCGAGTTATGAGCATTCAAAGATGACCATGTAATATTTTCAGCATTAACAAAAAAATAAGATTTTTGGAGCTTCATAACTTGCATATCTCGGCCAAAATAAGTCCGATCTTTGAGTGGTATACCTTTTTAGACTCGTTAAGATCAGAATTATAGATTGCCATTTAAAAATGGCCATGCCAGCAAATTTCATTTTTTGCCAAAAATGACCATGATCCGACATCAAATACCCGAGTTATGAGCATTCAAAGATGACCATGTAATATTTTCAGCATTAACAAAAAAATAAGATTTTTGGAGCTTCATAACTTGCATATCTCGGCCAAAATAAGTCCGATCTTTGAGTGGTATACCTTTTTAGACTCGTTAAGATCAGAATTATAGATTGCCATTTAAAAATGGCCATGCCAGCAAATTTCATTTTTTGCCAAAAATGACCATGATCCGACATCAAATACCCGAGTTATGAGCATTCAAAGATGACCATGTAATATTTTCAGCATTAACAAAAAAATAAGATTTTTGGAGCTTCATAACTTGCATATCTCGGCCAAAATAAGTCCGATCTTTGAGTGGTATACCTTTTTAGACTCGTTAAGATCAGAATTATAGATTGCCATTTAAAAATGGCCATGCCAGCAAATTTCATTTTTTGCCAAAAATGACCATGATCCGACATCAAATACCCGAGTTATGAGCATTCAAAGATGACCATGTAATATTTTCAGCATTAACAAAAAAATAAGATTTTTGGAGCTTCATAACTTGCATATCTCGGCCAAAATAAGTCCGATCTTTGAGTGGTATACCTTTTTAGACTCGTTAAGATCAGAATTATAGATTGCCATTTAAAAATGGCCATGCCAGCAAATTTCATTTTTTGCCAAAAATGACCATGATCCGACATCAAATACCCGAGTTATGAGCATTCAAAGATGACCATGTAATATTTTCAGCATTAACAAAAAAATAAGATTTTTGGAGCTTCATAACTTGCATATCTCGGCCAAAATAAGTCCGATCTTTGAGTGGTATACCTTTTTAGACTCGTTAAGATCAGAATTATAGATTGCCATTTAAAAATGGCCATGCCAGCAAATTTCATTTTTTGCCAAAAATGACCATGATCCGACATCAAATACCCGAGTTATGAGCATTCAAAGATGACCATGTAATATTTTCAGCATTAACAAAAAAATAAGATTTTTGGAGCTTCATAACTTGCATATCTCGGCCAAAATAAGTCCGATCTTTGAGTGGTATACCTTTTTAGACTCGTTAAGATCAGAATTATAGATTGCCATTTAAAAATGGCCATGCCAGCAAATTTCATTTTTTGCCAAAAATGACCATGATCCGACATCAAATACCCGAGTTATGAGCATTCAAAGATGACCATGTAATATTTTCAGCATTAACAAAAAAATAAGATTTTTGGAGCTTCATAACTTGCATATCTCGGCCAAAATAAGTCCGATCTTTGAGTGGTATACCTTTTTAGACTCGTTAAGATCAGAATTATAGATTGCCATTTAAAAATGGCCATGCCAGCAAATTTCATTTTTTGCCAAAAATGACCATGATCCGACATCAAATACCCGAGTTATGAGCATTCAAAGATGACCATGTAATATTTTCAGCATTAACAAAAAAATAAGATTTTTGGAGCTTCATAACTTGCATATCTCGGCCAAAATAAGTCCGATCTTTGAGTGGTATACCTTTTTAGACTCGTTAAGATCAGAATTATAGATTGCCATTTAAAAATGGCCATGCCAGCAAATTTCATTTTTTGCCAAAAATGACCATGATCCGACATCAAATACCCGAGTTATGAGCATTCAAAGATGACCATGTAATATTTTCAGCATTAACAAAAAAATAAGATTTTTGGAGCTTCATAACTTGCATATCTCGGCCAAAATAAGTCCGATCTTTGAGTGGTATACCTTTTTAGACTCGTTAAGATCAGAATTATAGATTGCCATTTAAAAATGGCCATGCCAGCAAATTTCATTTTTTGCCAAAAATGACCATGATCCGACATCAAATACCCGAGTTATGAGCATTCAAAGATGACCATGTAATATTTTCAGCATTAACAAAAAAATAAGATTTTTGGAGCTTCATAACTTGCATATCTCGGCCAAAATAAGTCCGATCTTTGAGTGGTATACCTTTTTAGACTCGTTAAGATCAGAATTATAGATTGCCATTTAAAAATGGCCATGCCAGCAAATTTCATTTTTTGCCAAAAATGACCATGATCCGACATCAAATACCCGAGTTATGAGCATTCAAAGATGACCATGTAATATTTTCAGCATTAACAAAAAAATAAGATTTTTGGAGCTTCATAACTTGCATATCTCGGCCAAAATAAGTCCGATCTTTGAGTGGTATACCTTTTTAGACTCGTTAAGATCAGAATTATAGATTGCCATTTAAAAATGGCCATGCCAGCAAATTTCATTTTTTGCCAAAAATGACCATGATCCGACATCAAATACCCGAGTTATGAGCATTCAAAGATGACCATGTAATATTTTCAGCATTAACAAAAAAATAAGATTTTTGGAGCTTCATAACCTGCATATCTCGGCCAAAATAAGTCCGATCTTTGAGTGGTATACCTTTTTAGACTCGTTAAGATCAGAATTATAGATTGCCATTTAAAAATGGCCATGCCAGCAAATTTCATTTTTTGCCAAAAATGACCATGATCCGACATCAAATACCCGAGTTATGAGCATTCAAAGATGACCATGTAATATTTTCAGCATTAACAAAAAAATAAGATTTTTGGAGCTTCATAACTTGCATATCTCGGCCAAAATAAGTCCGATCTTTGAGTGGTATACCTTTTTAGACTCGTTAAGATCAGAATTATAGATTGCCATTTAAAAATGGCCATGCCAGCAAATTTCATTTTTTGCCAAAAATGACCATGATCCGACATCAAATACCCGAGTTATGAGCATTCAAAGATGACCATGTAATATTTTCAGCATTAACAAAAAAATAAGATTTTTGGAGCTTCATAACTTGCATATCTCGGCCAAAATAAGTCCGATCTTTGAGTGGTATACCTTTTTAGACTCGTTAAGATCAGAATTATAGATTGCCATTTAAAAATGGCCATGCCAGCAAATTTCATTTTTTGCCAAAAATGACCATGATCCGACATCAAATACCCGAGTTATGAGCATTCAAAGATGACCATGTAATATTTTCAGCATTAACAAAAAAATAAGATTTTTGGAGCTTCATAACTTGCATATCTCGGCCAAAATAAGTCCGATCTTTGAGTGGTATACCTTTTTAGACTCGTTAAGATCAGAATTATAGATTGCCATTTAAAAATGGCCATGCCAGCAAATTTAATTTTTTGCCAAAAATGACCATGATCCGACATCAAATACCCGAGTTATGAGCATTCAAAGATGACCATGTAATATTTTCAGCATTAACAAAAAAATAAGATTTTTGGAGCTTCATAACTTGCATATCTCGGCCAAAATAAGTCCGATCTTTGAGTGGTATACCTTTTTAGACTCGTTAAGATCAGAATTATAGATTGCCATTTAAAAATGGCCATGCCAGCAAATTTCATTTTTTGCCAAAAATGACCATGATCCGACATCAAATACCCGAGTTATGAGCATTCAAAGATGACCATGTAATATTTTCAGCATTAACAAAAAAATAAGATTTTTGGAGCTTCATAACTTGCATATCTCGGCCAAAATAAGTCCGATCTTTGAGTGGTATACCTTTTTAGACTCGTTAAGATCAGAATTATAGATTGCCATTTAAAAATGGCCATGCCAGCAAATTTCATTTTTTGCCAAAAATGACCATGATCCGACATCAAATACCCGAGTTATGAGCATTCAAAGATGACCATGTAATATTTTCAGCATTAACAAAAAAATAAGATTTTTGGAGCTTCATAACTTGCATATCTCGGCCAAAATAAGTCCGATCTTTGAGTGGTATACCTTTTTAGACTCGTTAAGATCAGAATTATAGATTGCCATTTAAAAATGGCCATGCCAGCAAATTTCATTTTTTGCCAAAAATGACCATGATCCGACATCAAATACCCGAGTTATGAGCATTCAAAGATGACCATGTAATATTTTCAGCATTAACAAAAAAATAAGATTTTTGGAGCTTCATAACTTGCATATCTCGGCCAAAATAAGTCCGATCTTTGAGTGGTATACCTTTTTAGACTCGTTAAGATCAGAATTATAGATTGCCATTTAAAAATGGCCATGCCAGCAAATTTAATTTTATGCCAAAAATGACCATGATCCGACATCAAATACCCGAGTTATGAGCATTCAAAGATGACCATGTAATATTTTCAGCATTAACAAAAAAATAAGATTTTTGGAGCTTCATAACTTGCATATCTCGGCCAAAATAAGTCCGATCTTTGAGTGGTATACCTTTTTAGACTCGTTAAGATCAGAATTATAGATTGCCATTTAAAAATGGCCATGCCAGCAAATTTCATTTTTTGCCAAAAATGACCATGATCCGACATCAAATACCCGAGTTATGAGCATTCAAAGATGACCATGTAATATTTTCAGCATTAACAAAAAAATAAGATTTTTGGAGCTTCATAACTTGCATATCTCGGCCAAAATAAGTCCGATCTTTGAGTGGTATACCTTTTTAGACTCGTTAAGATCAGAATTATAGATTGCCATTTAAAAATGGCCATGCCAGCAAATTTCATTTTTTGCCAAAAATGACCATGATCCGACATCAAATACCCGAGTTATGAGCATTCAAAGATGACCATGTAATATTTTCAGCATTAACAAAAAAATAAGATTTTTGGAGCTTCATAACTTGCATATCTCGGCCAAAATAAGTCCGATCTTTGAGTGGTATACCTTTTTAGACTCGTTAAGATCAGAATTATAGATTGCCATTTAAAAATGGCCATGCCAGCAAATTTAATTTTTTGCCAAAAATGACCATGATCCGACATCAAATACCCGAGTTATGAGCATTCAAAGATGACCATGTAATATTTTCAGCATTAACAAAAAAATAAGATTTTTGGAGCTTCATAACTTGCATATCTCGGCCAAAATAAGTCCGATCTTTGAGTGGTATACCTTTTTAGACTCGTTAAGATCAGAATTATAGATTGCCATTTAAAAATGGCCATGCCAGCAAATTTCATTTTTTGCCAAAAATGACCATGATCCGACATCAAATACCCGAGTTATGAGCATTCAAAGATGACCATGTAATATTTTCAGCATTAACAAAAAAATAAGATTTTTGGAGCTTCATAACTTGCATATCTCGGCCAAAATAAGTCCGATCTTTGAGTGGTATACCTTTTTAGACTCGTTAAGATCAGAATTATAGATTGCCATTTAAAAATGGCCATGCCAGCAAATTTCATTTTTTGCCAAAAATGACCATGATCCGACATCAAATACCCGAGTTATGAGCATTCAAAGATGACCATGTAATATTTTCAGCATTAACAAAAAAATAAGATTTTTGGAGCTTCATAACTTGCATATCTCGGCCAAAATAAGTCCGATCTTTGAGTGGTATACCTTTTTAGACTCGTTAAGATCAGAATTATAGATTGCCATTTAAAAATGGCCATGCCAGCAAATTTCATTTTTTGCCAAAAATGACCATGATCCGACATCAAATACCCGAGTTATGAGCATTCAAAGATGACCATGTAATATTTTCAGCATTAACAAAAAAATAAGATTTTTGGAGCTTCATAACTTGCATATCTCGGCCAAAATAAGTCCGATCTTTGAGTGGTATACCTTTTTAGACTCGTTAAGATCAGAATTATAGATTGCCATTTAAAAATGGCCATGCCAGCAAATTTCATTTTTTGCCAAAAATGACCATGATCCGACATCAAATACCCGAGTTATGAGCATTCAAAGATGACCATGTAATATTTTCAGCATTAACAAAAAAATAAGATTTTTGGAGCTTCATAACTTGCATATCTCGGCCAAAATAAGTCCGATCTTTGAGTGGTATACCTTTTTAGACTCGTTAAGATCAGAATTATAGATTGCCATTTAAAAATGGCCATGCCAGCAAATTTCATTTTTTGCCAAAAATGACCATGATCCGACATCAAATACCCGAGTTATGAGCATTCAAAGATGACCATGTAATATTTTCAGCATTAACAAAAAAATAAGATTTTTGGAGCTTCATAACTTGCATATCTCGGCCAAAATAAGTCCGATCTTTGAGTGGTATACCTTTTTAGACTCGTTAAGATCAGAATTATAGATTGCCATTTAAAAATGGCCATGCCAGCAAATTTCATTTTTTGCCAAAAATGACCATGATCCGACATCAAATACCCGAGTTATGAGCATTCAAAGATGACCATGTAATATTTTCAGCATTAACAAAAAAATAAGATTTTTGGAGCTTCATAACTTGCATATCTCGGCCAAAATAAGTCCGATCTTTGAGTGGTATACCTTTTTAGACTCGTTAAGATCAGAATTATAGATTGCCATTTAAAAATGGCCATGCCAGCAAATTTCATTTTTTGCCAAAAATGACCATGATCCGACATCAAATACCCGAGTTATGAGCATTCAAAGATGACCATGTAATATTTTCAGCATTAACAAAAAAATAAGATTTTTGGAGCTTCATAACTTGCATATCTCGGCCAAAATAAGTCCGATCTTTGAGTGGTATACCTTTTTAGACTCGTTAAGATCAGAATTATAGATTGCCATTTAAAAATGGCCATGCCAGCAAATTTCATTTTTTGCCAAAAATGACCATGATCCGACATCAAATACCCGAGTTATGAGCATTCAAAGATGACCATGTAATATTTTCAGCATTAACAAAAAAATAAGATTTTTGGAGCTTCATAACTTGCATATCTCGGCCAAAATAAGTCCGATCTTTGAGTGGTATACCTTTTTAGACTCGTTAAGATCAGAATTATAGATTGCCATTTAAAAATGGCCATGCCAGCAAATTTCATTTTTTGCCAAAAATGACCATGATCCGACATCAAATACCCGAGTTATGAGCATTCAAAGATGACCATGTAATATTTTCAGCATTAACAAAAAAATAAGATTTTTGGAGCTTCATAACTTGCATATCTCGGCCAAAATAAGTCCGATCTTTGAGTGGTATACCTTTTTAGACTCGTTAAGATCAGAATTATAGATTGCCATTTAAAAATGGCCATGCCAGCAAATTTTTGGAGCTTCTTAACTTGCATATCTCGGCCAAAATAAGTCCGATCTTTGAGTGGTATACCTTTTTAGACTCGTTAAGATCAGAATTATAGATTGCCATTTAAAAATGGCCATGCCAGCAAATTTCATTTTTTGCCAAAAATGACCATGATCCGACATCAAATACCCGAGTTATGAGCATTCAAAGATGACCATGTAATATTTTCAGCATTAACAAAAAAATAAGATTTTTGGAGCTTCTTAACTTGCATATCTCGGCCAAAATAAGTCCGATCTTTGAGTGGTATACCTTTTTAGACTCGTTAAGATCAGAATTATAGATTGCCATTTAAAAATGGCCATGCCAGCAAATTTCATTTTTTGCCAAAAATGACCATGATCCGACATCAAATACCCGAGTTATGAGCATTCAAAGATGACCATGTAATATTTTCAGCATTAACAAAAAAATAAGATTTTTGGAGCTTTATAACTTGCATATCTCGGCCAAAATAAGTCCGATCTTTGAGTGGTATACCTTTTTAGACTCGTTAAGATCAGAATTATAGATTGCCATTTAAAAATGGCCATGCCAGCAAATTTATTTTTGGAGCTTCATAACTTGCATATCTCGGCCAAAATAAGTCCGATCTTTGAGTGGTATACCTTTTTAGACTCGTTAAGATCAGAATTATAGATTGCCATTTAAAAATGGCCATGCCAGCAAATTTCATTTTTTGCCAAAAATGACCATGATCCGACATCAAATACCCGAGTTATGAGCATTCAAAGATGACCATGTAATATTTTCAGCATTAACAAAAAAATAAGATTTTTGGAGCTTCATAACTTGCATATCTCGGCCAAAATAAGTCCGATCTTTGAGTGGTATACCTTTTTAGACTCGTTAAGATCAGAATTATAGATTGCCATTTAAAAATGGCCATGCCAGCAAATTTCATTTTTTCCAAAAATGACCATGATCCGACATCAAATACCCGAGTTATGAGCATTCAAAGATGACCATGTAATATTTTCAGCATTAACAAAAAAATAAGATTTTTGGAGCTTCATAACTTGCATATCTCGGCCAAAATAAGTCCGATCTTTGAGTGGTATACCTTTTTAGACTCGTTAAGATCAGAATTATAGATTGCCATTTAAAAATGGCCATGCCAGCAAATTTCATTTTTTGCCAAAAATGACCATGATCCGACATCAAATACCCGAGTTATGAGCATTCAAAGATGACCATGTAATATTTTCAGCATTAACAAAAAAATAATATTTTTGGAGCTTCATAACTTGCATATCTCGGCCAAAATAAGTCCAATCTTTGAGTGGTATACCTTTTTAGACTCGTTAAGATCAGAATTATAGATTGCCATTTAAAAATGGCCATGCCAGCAAATTTTTGGAGCTTCTTAACTTGCATATCTCGGCCAAAATAAGTCCGATCTTTGAGTGGTATACCTTTTTAGACTCGTTAAGATCAGAATTATAGATTGCCATTTAAAAATGGCCATGCCAGCAAATTTCATTTTTTGCCAAAAATGACCATGATCCGACATCAAATACCCGAGTTATGAGCATTCAAAGATGACCATGTAATATTTTCAGCATTAACAAAAAAATAAGATTTTTGGAGCTTCATAACTTGCATATCTCGGCCAAAATAAGTCCGATCTTTGAGTGGTATACCTTTTTAGACTCGTTAAGATCAGAATTATAGATTGCCATTTAAAAATGGCCATGCCAGCAAATTTCATTTTTTTCCAAAAATGACCATGATCCGACATCAAATACCCGAGTTATGAGCATTCAAAGATGACCATGTAATATTTTCAGCATTAACAAAAAAATAAGATTTTTGGAGCTTCATAACTTGCATATCTCGGCCAAAATAAGTCCGATCTTTGAGTGGTATACCTTTTTAGACTCGTTAAGATCAGAATTATAGATTGCCATTTAAAAATGGCCATGCCAGCAAATTTTTGGAGCTTCTTAACTTGCATATCTCGGCCAAAATAAGTCCGATCTTTGAGTGGTATACCTTTTTAGACTCGTTAAGATCAGAATTATAGATTGCCATTTAAAAATGGCCATGCCAGCAAATTTAATTTTTTGCCAAAAATGACCATGATCCGACATCAAATACCCGAGTTATGAGCATTCAAAGATGACCATGTAATATTTTCAGCATTAACAAAAAAATAAGATTTTTGGAGCTTCATAACTTGCATATCTCGGCCAAAATAAGTCCGATCTTTGAGTGGTATACCTTTTTAGACTCGTTAAGATCAGAATTATAGATTGCCATTTAAAAATGGCCATGCCAGCAAATTTCATTTTTTGCCAAAAATGACCATGATCCGACATCAAATACCCGAGTTATGAGCATTCAAAGATGACCATGTAATATTTTCAGCATTAACAAAAAAATAAGATTTTTGGAGCTTCATAACTTGCATATCTCGGCCAAAATAAGTCCGATCTTTGAGTGGTATACCTTTTTAGACTCGTTAAGATCAGAATTATAGATTGCCATTTAAAAATGGCCATGCCAGCAAATTTCATTTTTTGCCAAAAATGACCATGATCCGACATCAAATACCCGAGTTATGAGCATTCAAAGATGACCATGTAATATTTTCAGCATTAACAAAAAAATAAGATTTTTGGAGCTTCATAACTTGCATATCTCGGCCAAAATAAGTCCGATCTTTGAGTGGTATACCTTTTTAGACTCGTTAAGATCAGAATTATAGATTGCCATTTAAAAATGGCCATGCCAGCAAATTTAATTTTTTGCCAAAAATGACCATGATCCGACATCAAATACCCGAGTTATGAGCATTCAAAGATGACCATGTAATATTTTCAGCATTAACAAAAAAATAAGATTTTTGGAGCTTCATAACTTGCATATCTCGGCCAAAATAAGTCCGATCTTTGAGTGGTATACCTTTTTAGACTCGTTAAGATCAGAATTATAGATTGCCATTTAAAAATGGCCATGCCAGCAAATTTCATTTTTTGCCAAAAATGACCATGATCCGACATCAAATACCCGAGTTATGAGCATTCAAAGATGACCATGTAATATTTTCAGCATTAACAAAAAAATAAGATTTTTGGAGCTTCATAACTTGCATATCTCGGCCAAAATAAGTCCGATCTTTGAGTGGTATACCTTTTTAGACTCGTTAAGATCAGAATTATAGATTGCCATTTAAAAATGGCCATGCCAGCAAATTTCATTTTTTGCCAAAAATGACCATGATCCGACATCAAATACCCGAGTTATGAGCATTCAAAGATGACCATGTAATATTTTCAGCATTAACAAAAAAATAAGATTTTTGGAGCTTCATAACTTGCATATCTCGGCCAAAATAAGTCCGATCTTTGAGTGGTATACCTTTTTAGACTCGTTAAGATCAGAATTATAGATTGCCATTTAAAAATGGCCATGCCAGCAAATTTCATTTTTTGCCAAAAATGACCATGATCCGACATCAAATACCCGAGTTATGAGCATTCAAAGATGACCATGTAATATTTTCAGCATTAACAAAAAAATAAGATTTTTGGAGCTTCATAACTTGCATATCTCGGCCAAAATAAGTCCGATCTTTGAGTGGTATACCTTTTTAGACTCGTTAAGATCAGAATTATAGATTGCCATTTAAAAATGGCCATGCCAGCAAATTTCATTTTTTGCCAAAAATGACCATGATCCGACATCAAATACCCGAGTTATGAGCATTCAAAGATGACCATGTAATATTTTCAGCATTAACAAAAAAATAAGATTTTTGGAGCTTCATAACTTGCATATCTCGGCCAAAATAAGTCCGATCTTTGAGTGGTATACCTTTTTAGACTCGTTAAGATCAGAATTATAGATTGCCATTTAAAAATGGCCATGCCAGAAAATTTCATTTTTTGCCAAAAATGACCATGATCCGACATCAAATACCCGAGTTATGAGCATTCAAAGATGACCATGTAATATTTTCAGCATTAACAAAAAAATAAGATTTTTGGAGCTTCATAACTTGCATATCTCGGCCAAAATAAGTCCGATCTTTGAGTGGTATACCTTTTTAGACTCGTTAAGATCAGAATTATAGATTGCCATTTAAAAATGGCCATGCCAGCAAATTTCATTTTTTGCCAAAAATGACCATGATCCGACATCAAATACCCGAGTTATGAGCATTCAAAGATGACCATGTAATATTTTCAGCATTAACAAAAAAATTAGATTTTTGGAGCTTCATAACTTGCATATCTCGGCCAAAATAAGTCCGATCTTTGAGTGGTATACCTTTTTAGACTCGTTAAGATCAGAATTATAGATTGCCATTTAAAAATGGCCATGCCAGCAAATTTCATTTTTTGCCAAAAATGACCATGATCCGACATCAAATACCCGAGTTATGAGCATTCAAAGATAACCATGTAATATTTTCAGCATTAACAAAAAAATTAGATTTTTGGAGCTTCATAACTTGCATATCTCGGCCAAAATAAGTCCGATCTTTGAGTGGTATACCTTTTTAGACTCGTTAAGATCAGAATTATAGATTGCCATTTAAAAATGGCCATGCCAGCAAATTTCATTTTTTGCCAAAAATGACCATGATCCGACATCAAATACCCGAGTTATGAGCATTCAAAGATGACCATGTAATATTTTCAGCATTAACAAAAAAATAAGATTTTTGGAGCTTCATAACTTGCATATCTCGGCCAAAATAAGTCCGATCTTTGAGTGGTATACCTTTTTAGACTCGTTAAGATCAGAATTATAGATTGCCATTTAAAAATGGCCATGCCAGCAAATTTCATTTTTTGCCAAAAATGACCATGATCCGACATCAAATACCCGAGTTATGAGCATTCAAAGATGACCATGTAATATTTTCAGCATTAACAAAAAAATAAGATTTTTGGAGCTTCATAACTTGCATATCTCGGCCAAAATAAGTCCGATCTTTGAGTGGTATACCTTTTTAGACTCGTTAAGATCAGAATTATAGATTGCCATTTAAAAATGGCCATGCCAGCAAATTTCATTTTTTGCCAAAAATGACCATGATCCGACATCAAATACCCGAGTTATGAGCATTCAAAGATGACCATGTAATATTTTCAGCATTAACAAAAAAATTAGATTTTTGGAGCTTCATAACTTGCATATCTCGGCCAAAATAAGTCCGATCTTTGAGTGGTATACCTTTTTAGACTCGTTAAGATCAGAATTATAGATTGCCATTTAAAAATGGCCATGCCAGCAAATTTCATTTTTTGCCAAAAATGACCATGATCCGACATCAAATACCCGAGTTATGAGCATTCAAAGATGACCATGTAATATTTTCAGCATTAACAAAAAAATAAGATTTTTGGAGCTTCATAACTTGCATATCTCGGCCAAAATAAGTCCGATCTTTGAGTGGTATACCTTTTTAGACTCGTTAAGATCAGAATTATAGATTGCCATTTAAAAATGGCCATGCCAGCAAATTTCATTTTTTGCCAAAAATGACCATGATCCGACATCAAATACCCGAGTTATGAGCATTCAAAGATGACCATGTAATATTTTCAGCATTAACAAAAAAATTAGATTTTTGGAGCTTCATAACTTGCATATCTCGGCCAAAATAAGTCCGATCTTTGAGTGGTATACCTTTTTAGACTCGTTAAGATCAGAATTATAGATTGCCATTTAAAAATGGCCATGCCAGCAAATTTAATTTTTTGCCAAAAATGACCATGATCCGACATCAAATACCCGAGTTATGAGCATTCAAAGATGACCATGTAATATTTTCAGCATTAACAAAAAAATTAGATTTTTGGAGCTTCATAACTTGCATATCTCGGCCAAAATAAGTCCGATCTTTGAGTGGTATACCTTTTTAGACTCGTTAAGATCAGAATTATAGATTGCCATTTAAAAATGGCCATGCCAGCAAATTTCATTTTTTGCCAAAAATGACCATGATCCGACATCAAATACCCGAGTTATGAGCATTCAAAGATGACCATGTAATATTTTCAGCATTAACAAAAAAATAAGATTTTTGGAGCTTCATAACTTGCATATCTCGGCCAAAATAAGTCCGATCTTTGAGTGGTATACCTTTTTAGACTCGTTAAGATCAGAATTATAGATTGCCATTTAAAAATGGCCATGCCAGCAAATTTAATTTTTTGCCAAAAATGACCATGATCCGACATCAAATACCCGAGTTATGAGCATTCAAAGATGACCATGTAATATTTTCAGCATTAACAAAAAAATAAGATTTTTGGAGCTTCATAACTTGCATATCTCGGCCAAAATAAGTCCGATCTTTGAGTGGTATACCTTTTTAGACTCGTTAAGATCAGAATTATAGATTGCCATTTAAAAATGGCCATGCCAGCAAATTTCATTTTTTGCCAAAAATGACCATGATCCGACATCAAATACCCGAGTTATGAGCATTCAAAGATGACCATGTAATATTTTCAGCATTAACAAAAAAATAAGATTTTTGGAGCTTCATAACTTGCATATCTCGGCCAAAATAAGTCCGATCTTTGAGTGGTATACCTTTTTAGACTCGTTAAGATCAGAATTATAGATTGCCATTTAAAAATGGCCATGCCAGCAAATTTCATTTTTTGCCAAAAATGACCATGATCCGACATCAAATACCCGAGTTATGAGCATTCAAAGATGACCATGTAATATTTTCAGCATTAACAAAAAAATAAGATTTTTGGAGCTTCATAACTTGCATATCTCGGCCAAAATAAGTCCGATCTTTGAGTGGTATACCTTTTTAGACTCGTTAAGATCAGAATTATAGATTGCCATTTAAAAATGGCCATGCCAGCAAATTTCATTTTTTGCCAAAAATGACCATGATCCGACATCAAATACCCGAGTTATGAGCATTCAAAGATGACCATGTAATATTTTCAGCATTAACAAAAAAATAAGATTTTGGAGCTTCATAACTTGCATATCTCGGCCAAAATAAGTCCGATCTTTGAGTGGTATACCTTTTTAGACTCGTTAAGATCAGAATTATAGATTGCCATTTAAAAATGGCCATGCCAGCAAATTTCATTTTTTGCCAAAAATGACCATGATCCGACATCAAATACCCGAGTTATGAGCATTCAAAGATGACCATGTAATATTTTCAGCATTAACAAAAAAATAA
Source organism: Drosophila maculinotata (assembly GCA_035045305.1). Lineage (NCBI taxonomy): Eukaryota > Metazoa > Arthropoda > Insecta > Diptera > Drosophilidae > Drosophila > Drosophila maculinotata. The sequence continues at coordinate 21,897 of JAWNPD010000285.1, forward strand.
GATTTTTGGAGCTTCATAACTTGCATATCTCGGCCAAAATAAGTCCGATCTTTGAGTGGTATACCTTTTTAGACTCGTTAAGATCAGAATTATAGATTGCCATTTAAAAATGGCCATGCCAGCAAATTTAATTTTTTGCCAAAAATGACCATGATCCGACATCAAATACCCGAGTTATGAGCATTCAAAGATGACCATGTAATATTTTCAGCATTAACAAAAAAATAAGATTTTTGGAGCTTCATAACTTGCATATCTCGGCCAAAATAAGTCCGATCTTTGAGTGGTATACCTTTTTAGACACGTTAAGATCAGAATTATAGATTGCCATTTAAAAATGGCCATGCCAGCAAATTTCATTTTTTGCCAAAAATGACCATGATCCGACATCAAATACCCGAGTTATGAGCATTCAAAGATGACCATGTAATATTTTCAGCATTAACAAAAAAATAAGATTTTTGGAGCTTCATAACTTGCATATCTCGGCCAAAATAAGTCCGATCTTTGAGTGGTATACCTTTTTAGACTCGTTAAGATCAGAATTATAGATTGCCATTTAAAAATGGCCATGAGAGAAAATTTAATTTTTTGCCAAAAATGACCATGATCCGACATCAAATACCCGAGTTATGAGCATTCAAAGATGACCATGTAATATTTTCAGCATTAACAAAAAAATAAGATTTTTGGAGCTTCATAACTTGCATATCTCGGCCAAAATAAGTCCGATCTTTGAGTGGTATACCTTTTTAGACTCGTTAAGATCAGAATTATAGATTGCCATTTAAAAATGGCCATGCCAGCAAATTTCATTTTTTGCCAAAAGTGACCATGATCCGACATCAAATACCCGAGTTATGAGCATTCAAAGATGACCATGTAATATTTTCAGCATTAACAAAAAAATAAGATTTTTGGAGCTTCATAACTTGCATATCTCGGCCAAAATAAGTCCGATCTTTGAGTGGTATACCTTTTTAGACTCGTTAAGATCAGAATTATAGATTGCCATTTAAAAATGGCCATGCCAGCAAATTTAATTTTTTGCCAAAAATGACCATGATCCGACATCAAATACCCGAGTTATGAGCATTCAAAGATGACCATGTAATATTTTCAGCATTAACAAAAAAATAAGATTTTTGGAGCTTCATAACTTGCATATCTCGGCCAAAATAAGTCCGATCTTTGAGTGGTATACCTTTTTAGACTCGTTAAGATCAGAATTATAGATTGCCATTTAAAAATGGCCATGCCAGCAAATTTCATTTTTTGCCAAAAATGACCATGATCCGACATCAAATACCCGAGTTATGAGCATTCAAAGATGACCATGTAATATTTTCAGCATTAACAAAAAAATAAGATTTTTGGAGCTTCATAACTTGCATATCTCGGCCAAAATAAGTCCGATCTTTGAGTGGTATACCTTTTTAGACTCGTTAAGATCAGAATTATAGATTGCCATTTAAAAATGGCCATGCCAGCAAATTTAATTTTTTGCCAAAAATGACCATGATCCGACATCAAATACCCGAGTTATGAGCATTCAAAGATGACCATGTAATATTTTCAGCATTAACAAAAAAATAAGATTTTTGGAGCTTCATAACTTGCATATCTCGGCCAAAATAAGTCCGATCTTTGAGTGGTATACCTTTTTAGACTCGTTAAGATCAGAATTATAGATTGCCATTTAAAAATGGCCATGCCAGCAAATTTCATTTTTTGCCAAAAATGACCATGATCCGACATCAAATACCCGAGTTATGAGCATTCAAAGATGACCATGTAATATTTTCAGCATTAACAAAAAAATAAGATTTTTGGAGCTTCATAACTTGCATATCTCGGCCAAAATAAGTCCGATCTTTGAGTGGTATACCTTTTTAGACTCGTTAAGATCAGAATTATAGATTGCCATTTAAAAATGGCCATGCCAGCAAATTTCATTTTTTGCCAAAAATGACCATGATCCGACATCAAATACCCGAGTTATGAGCATTCAAAGATGACCATGTAATATTTTCAGCATTAACAAAAAAATAAGATTTTTGGAGCTTCATAACTTGCATATCTCGGCCAAAATAAGTCCGATCTTTGAGTGGTATACCTTTTTAGACTCGTTAAGATCAGAATTATAGATTGCCATTTAAAAATGGCCATGCCAGCAAATTTCATTTTTTGCCAAAAATGACCATGATCCGACATCAAATACCCGAGTTATGAGCATTCAAAGATGACCATGTAATATTTTCAGCATTAACAAAAAAATAAGATTTTTGGAGCTTCATAACTTGCATATCTCGGCCAAAATAAGTCCGATCTTTGAGTGGTATACCTTTTTAGACTCGTTAAGATCAGAATTATAGATTGCCATTTAAAAATGGCCATGCGAGAAAATTTAATTTTTTGCCAAAAATGACCATGATCCGACATCAAATACCCGAGTTATGAGCATTCAAAGATGACCATGTAATATTTTCAGCATTAACAAAAAAATAAGATTTTTGGAGCTTCATAACTTGCATATCTCGGCCAAAATAAGTCCGATCTTTGAGTGGTATACCTTTTTAGACTCGTTAAGATCAGAATTATAGATTGCCATTTAAAAATGGCCATGCCAGCAAATTTCATTTTTTGCCAAAAGTGACCATGATCCGACATCAAATACCCGAGTTATGAGCATTCAAAGATGACCATGTAATATTTTCAGCATTAACAAAAAAATAAGATTTTTGGAGCTTCATAACTTGCATATCTCGGCCAAAATAAGTCCGATCTTTGAGTGGTATACCTTTTTAGACTCGTTAAGATCAGAATTATAGATTGCCATTTAAAAATGGCCATGCCAGCAAATTTAATTTTTTGCCAAAAATGACCATGATCCGACATCAAATACCCGAGTTATGAGCATTCAAAGATGACCATGTAATATTTTCAGCATTAACAAAAAAATAAGATTTTTGGAGCTTCATAACTTGCATATCTCGGCCAAAATAAGTCCGATCTTTGAGTGGTATACCTTTTTAGACTCGTTAAGATCAGAATTATAGATTGCCATTTAAAAATGGCCATGCCAGCAAATTTCATTTTTTGCCAAAAATGACCATGATCCGACATCAAATACCCGAGTTATGAGCATTCAAAGATGACCATGTAATATTTTCAGCATTAACAAAAAAATAAGATTTTTGGAGCTTCATAACTTGCATATCTCGGCCAAAATAAGTCCGATCTTTGAGTGGTATACCTTTTTAGACTCGTTAAGATCAGAATTATAGATTGCCATTTAAAAATGGCCATGCCAGCAAATTTCATTTTTTGCCAAAAATGACCATGATCCGACATCAAATACCCGAGTTATGAGCATTCAAAGATGACCATGTAATATTTTCAGCATTAACAAAAAAATAAGATTTTTGGAGCTTCATAACTTGCATATCTCGGCCAAAATAAGTCCGATCTTTGAGTGGTATACCTTTTTAGACTCGTTAAGATCAGAATTATAGATTGCCATTTAAAAATGGCCATGCCAGCAAATTTCATTTTTTGCCAAAAATGACCATGATCCGACATCAAATACCCGAGTTATGAGCATTCAAAGATGACCATGTAATATTTTCAGCATTAACAAAAAAATTAGATTTTTGGAGCTTCATAACTTGCATATCTCGGCCAAAATAAGTCCGATCTTTGAGTGGTATACCTTTTTAGACTCGTTAAGATCAGAATTATAGATTGCCATTTAAAAATGGCCATGCCAGCAAATTTCATTTTTTGCCAAAAATGACCATGATCCGACATCAAATACCCGAGTTATGAGCATTCAAAGATGACCATGTAATATTTTCAGCATTAACAAAAAAATAAGATTTTTGGAGCTTCATAACTTGCATATCTCGGCCAAAATAAGTCCGATCTTTGAGTGGTATACCTTTTTAGACTCGTTAAGATCAGAATTATAGATTGCCATTTAAAAATGGCCATGCCAGCAAATTTCAATTTTTTGCCAAAAATGACCATGATCCGACATCAAATACCCGAGTTATGAGCATTCAAAGATGACCATGTAATATTTTCAGCATTAACAAAAAAATAAGATTTTTGGAGCTTCATAACTTGCATATCTCGGCCAAAATAAGTCCGATCTTTGAGTGGTATACCTTTTTAGACTCGTTAAGATCAGAATTATAGATTGCCATTTAAAAATGGCCATGCCAGCAAATTTAATTTTTTGCCAAAAATGACCATGATCCGACATCAAATACCCGAGTTATGAGCATTCAAAGATGACCATGTAATATTTTCAGCATTAACAAAAAAATAAGATTTTTGGAGCTTCATAACTTGCATATCTCGGCCAAAATAAGTCCGATCTTTGAGTGGTATACCTTTTTAGACTCGTTAAGATCAGAATTATAGATTGGCATTTAAAAATGGCCATGCCAGCAAATTTCATTTTTTGCCAAAAATGACCATGATCCGACATCAAATACCCGAGTTATGAGCATTCAAAGATGACCATGTAATATTTTCAGCATTAACAAAAAAATAAGATTTTTGGAGCTTCATAACTTGCATATCTCGGCCAAAATAAGTCCGATCTTTGAGTGGTATACCTTTTTAGACTCGTTAAGATCAGAATTATAGATTGCCATTTAAAAATGGCCATGCCAGCAAATTTCATTTTTTGCCAAAAATGACCATGATCCGACATCAAATACCCGAGTTATGAGCATTCAAAGATGACCATGTAATATTTTCAGCATTAACAAAAAAATAAGATTTTTGGAGCTTCATAACTTGCATATCTCGGCCAAAATAAGTCCGATCTTTGAGTGGTATACCTTTTTAGACTCGTTAAGATCAGAATTATAGATTGCCATTTAAAAATGGCCATGCCAGCAAATTTCATTTTTTGCCAAAAATGACCATGATCCGACATCAAATACCCGAGTTATGAGCATTCAAAGATGACCATGTAATATTTTCAGCATTAACAAAAAAATAAGATTTTTGGAGCTTCATAACTTGCATATCTCGGCCAAAATAAGTCCGATCTTTGAGTGGTATACCTTTTTAGACTCGTTAAGATCAGAATTATAGATTGCCATTTAAAAATGGCCATGCCAGCAAATTTAATTTTTTGCCAAAAATGACCATGATCCGACATCAAATACCCGAGTTATGAGCATTCAAAGATGACCATGTAATATTTTCAGCATTAACAAAAAAATTCGATTTTTGGAGCTTCATAACTTGCATATCTCGGCCAAAATAAGTCCGATCTTTGAGTGGTATACCTTTTTAGACTCGTTAAGATCAGAATTATAGATTGCCATTTAAAAAATGGCCATGCCAGCAAATTTCATTTTTTGCCAAAAATGACCATGATCCGACATCAAATACCCGAGTTATGAGCATTCAAAGATGACCATGTAATATTTTCAGCATTAACAAAAAAATAAGATTTTTGGAGCTTCATAACTTGCATATCTCGGCCAAAATAAGTCCGATCTTTGAGTGGTATACCTTTTTAGACTCGTTAAGATCAGAATTATAGATTGCCATTTAAAAATGGCCATGCCAGCAAATTTCATTTTTTGCCAAAAATGACCATGATCCGACATCAAATACCCGAGTTATGAGCATTCAAAGATAACCATGTAATATTTTCAGCATTAACAAAAAAATAAGATTTTTGGAGCTTCATAACTTGCATATCTCGGCCAAAATAAGTCCGATCTTTGAGTGGTATACCTTTTTAGACTCGTTAAGATCAGAATTATAGATTGCCATTTAAAAATGGCCATGCCAGCAAATTTAATTTTTTGCCAAAAATGACCATGATCCGACATCAAATACCCGAGTTATGAGCATTCAAAGATGACCATGTAATATTTTCAGCATTAACAAAAAAATAAGATTTTTGGAGCTTCATAACTTGCATATCTCGGCCAAAATAAGTCCGATCTTTGAGTGGTATACCTTTTTAGACTCGTTAAGATCAGAATTATAGATTGCCATTTAAAAATGGCCATGCCAGCAAATTTCATTTTTTGCCAAAAATGACCATGATCCGACATCAAATACCCGAGTTATGAGCATTCAAAGATGACCATGTAATATTTTCAGCATTAACAAAAAAATAAGATTTTTGGAGCTTCATAACTTGCATATCTCGGCCAAAATAAGTCCGATCTTTGAGTGGTATACCTTTTTAGACTCGTTAAGATCAGAATTATAGATTGCCATTTAAAAATGGCCATGCCAGCAAATTTCATTTTTTGCCAAAAATGACCATGATCCGACATCAAATACCCGAGTTATGAGCATTCAAAGATGACCATGTAATATTTTCAGCATTAACAAAAAAATAAGATTTTTGGAGCTTCATAACTTGCATATCTCGGCCAAAATAAGTCCGATCTTTGAGTGGTATACCTTTTTAGACTCGTTAAGATCAGAATTATAGATTGCCATTTAAAAATGGCCATGCCAGCAAATTTCATTTTTTGCCAAAAATGACCATGATCCGACATCAAATACCCGAGTTATGAGCATTCAAAGATGACCATGTAATATTTTCAGCATTAACAAAAAAATAAGATTTTTGGAGCTTCATAACTTGCATATCTCGGCCAAAATAAGTCCGATCTTTGAGTGGTATACCTTTTTAGACTCGTTAAGATCAGAATTATAGATTGCCATTTAAAAATGGCCATGCCAGCAAATTTCATTTTTTGCCAAAAATGACCATGATCCGACATCAAATACCCGAGTTATGAGCATTCAAAGATGACCATGTAATATTTTCAGCATTAACAAAAAAATAAGATTTTTGGAGCTTCATAACTTGCATATCTCGGCCAAAATAAGTCCGATCTTTGAGTGGTATACCTTTTTAGACTCGTTAAGATCAGAATTATAGATTGCCATTTGAAAATGGCCATGCCAGCAAATTTCATTTTTTGCCAAAAATGACCATGATCCGACATCAAATACCCGAGTTATGAGCATTCAAAGATGACCATGTAATATTTTCAGCATTAACAAAAAAATAAGATTTTTGGAGCTTCATAACTTGCATATCTCGGCCAAAATAAGTCCGATCTTTGAGTGGTATACCTTTTTAGACTCGTTAAGATCAGAATTATAGATTGCCATTTAAAAATGGCCATGCCAGCAAATTTCATTTTTTGCCAAAAATGACCATGATCCGACATCAAATACCCGAGTTATGAGCATTCAAAGATGACCATGTAATATTTTCAGCATTAACAAAAAAATAAGATTTTGGAGCTTCATAACTTGCATATCTCGGCCAAAATAAGTCCGATCTTTGAGTGGTATACCTTTTTAGACTCGTTAAGATCAGAATTATAGATTGCCATTTAAAAATGGCCATGCCAGCAAATTTCATTTTTTGCCAAAAATGACCATGATCCGACATCAAATACCCGAGTTATGAGCATTCAAAGATGACCATGTAATATTTTCAGCATTAACAAAAAAATTAGATTTTTGGAGCTTCATAACTTGCATATCTCGGCCAAAATAAGTCCGATCTTTGAGTGGTATACCTTTTTAGACTCGTTAAGATCAGAATTATAGATTGCCATTTAAAAATGGCCATGCCAGCAAATTTCATTTTTTGCCAAAAATGACCATGATCCGACATCAAATACCCGAGTTATGAGCATTCAAAGATAACCATGTAATATTTTCAGCATTAACAAAAAAATAAGATTTTTGGAGCTTCATAACTTGCATATCTCGGCCAAAATAAGTCCGATCTTTGAGTGGTATACCTTTTTAGACTCGTTAAGATCAGAATTATAGATTGCCATTTAAAAATGGCCATGCCAGCAAATTTCATTTTTTGCCAAAAATGACCATGATCCGACATCAAATACCCGAGTTATGAGCATTCAAAGATGACCATGTAATATTTTCAGCATTAACAAAAAAATAAGATTTTTGGAGCTTCATAACTTGCATATCTCGGCCAAAATAAGTCCGATCTTTGAGTGGTATACCTTTTTAGACTCGTTAAGATCAGAATTATAGATTGCCATTTAAAAATGGCCATGCCAGCAAATTTCATTTTTTGCCAAAAATGACCATGATCCGACATCAAATACCCGAGTTATGAGCATTCAAAGATGACCATGTAATATTTTCAGCATTAACAAAAAAATAAGATTTTTGGAGCTTCATAACTTGCATATCTCGGCCAAAATAAGTCCGATCTTTGAGTGGTATACCTTTTTAGACTCGTTAAGATCAGAATTATAGATTGCCATTTAAAAATGGCCATGCCAGCAAATTTCATTTTTTGCCAAAAATGACCATGATCCGACATCAAATACCCGAGTTATGAGCATTCAAAGATGACCATGTAATATTTTCAGCATTAACAAAAAAATAAGATTTTTGGAGCTTCATAACTTGCATATCTCGGCCAAAATAAGTCCGATCTTTGAGTGGTATACCTTTTTAGACTCGCTAAGATCAGAATTATAGATAGCCATTTGAAAATGGCCATGCCAGCAAATTTCATTTTTTGCCAAAAATGACCAAGATCCGACATCAAATACCCGAGTTATGAGCATTCAAAGATGACCATGTAATATTTTCAGCATTAACAAAAAAATAAGATTTTTGGAGCTTCATAACTTGCATATCTCGGCCAAAATAAGTCCGATCTTTGAGTGGTATACCTTTTTAGACTCGTTAAGATCAGAATTATAGATTGCCATTTAAAAATGGCCATGCCAGCAAATTTAATTTTTTGCCAAAAATGACCATGATCCGACATCAAATACCCGAGTTATGAGCATTCAAAGATGACCATGTAATATTTTCAGCATTAACAAAAAAATAAGATTTTTGGAGCTTCATAACTTGCATATCTCGGCCAAAATAAGTCCGATCTTTGAGTGGTATACCTTTTTAGACTCGTTAAGATCAGAATTATAGATTGCCATTTAAAAATGGCCATGCCAGCAAATTTCATTTTTTGCCAAAAATGACCATGATCCGACATCAAATACCCGAGTTATGAGCATTCAAAGATGACCATGTAATATTTTCAGCATTAACAAAAAAATTAGATTTTTGGAGCTTCATAACTTGCATATCTCGGCCAAAATAAGTCCGATCTTTGAGTGGTATACCTTTTTAGACTCGTTAAGATCAGAATTATAGATTGCCATTTAAAAATGGCCATGCCAGCAAATTTCATTTTTTGCCAAAAATGACCATGATCCGACATCAAATACCCGAGTTATGAGCATTCAAAGATGACCATGTAATATTTTCAGCATTAACAAAAAAATAAGATTTTTGGAGCTTCATAACTTGCATATCTCGGCCAAAATAAGTCCGATCTTTGAGTGGTATACCTTTTTAGACTCGTTAAGATCAGAATTATAGATTGCCATTTAAAAATGGCCATGCCAGCAAATTTCATTTTTTGCCAAAAATGACCATGATCCGACATCAAATACCCGAGTTATGAGCATTCAAAGATGACCATGTAATATTTTCAGCATTAACAAAAAAATAAGATTTTTGGAGCTTCATAACTTGCATATCTCGGCCAAAATAAGTCCGATCTTTGAGTGGTATACCTTTTTAGACTCGTTAAGATCAGAATTATAGATTGCCATTTAAAAATGGCCATGCCAGCAAATTTCATTTTTTGCCAAAAATGACCATGATCCGACATCAAATACCCGAGTTATGAGCATTCAAAGATGACCATGTAATATTTTCAGCATTAACAAAAAAATAAGATTTTTGGAGCTTCATAACTTGCATATCTCGGCCAAAATAAGTCCGATCTTTGAGTGGTATACCTTTTTAGACTCGTTAAGATCAGAATTATAGATTGCCATTTAAAAATGGCCATGCCAGCAAATTTCATTTTTTGCCAAAAATGACCATGATCCGACATCAAATACCCGAGTTATGAGCATTCAAAGATGACCATGTAATATTTTCAGCATTAACAAAAAAATAAGATTTTTGGAGCTTCATAACTTGCATATCTCGGCCAAAATAAGTCCGATCTTTGAGTGGTATACCTTTTTAGACTCGTTAAGATCAGAATTATAGATTGCCATTTGAAAATGGCCATGCCAGCAAATTTCATTTTTTGCCAAAAATGACCATGATCCGACATCAAATACCCGAGTTATGAGCATTCAAAGATGACCATGTAATATTTTCAGCATTAACAAAAAAATAAGATTTTTGGAGCTTCATAACTTGCATATCTCGGCCAAAATAAGTCCGATCTTTGAGTGGTATACCTTTTTAGACTCGTTAAGATCAGAATTATAGATTGCCATTTAAAAATGGCCATGCCAGCTAATTTCATTTTTTGCCAAAAATGACCATGATCCGACATCAAATACCCGAGTTATGAGCATTCAAAGATGACCATGTAATATTTTCAGCATTAACAACAAAATAAGATTTTTGGAGCTTCATAACTTGCATATCTCGGCCAAAATAAGTCCGATCTTTGAGTGGTATACCTTTTTAGACTCGTTAAGATCAGAATTATAGATTGCCATTTAAAAATGGCCATGCCAGCAAATTTCATTTTTTGCCAAAAATGACCATGATCCGACATCAAATACCCGAGTTATGAGCATTCAAAGATGACCATGTAATATTTTCAGCATTAACAAAAAAATAAGATTTTTGGAGCTTCATAACTTGCATATCTCGGCCAAAATAAGTCCGATCTTTGAGTGGTATACCTTTTTAGACTCGTTAAGATCAGAATTATAGATTGCCATTTAAAAATGGCCATGCCAGCAAATTTCATTTTTTGCCAAAAATGACCATGATCCGACATCAAATACCCGAGTTATGAGCATTCAAAGATGACCATGTAATATTTTCAGCATTAACAAAAAAATAAGATTTTTGGAGCTTCATAACTTGCATATCTCGGCCAAAATAAGTCCGATCTTTGAGTGGTATACCTTTTTAGACTCGTTAAGATCAGAATTATAGATTGCCATTTAAAAATGGCCATGCCAGCAAATTTCATTTTTTGCCAAAAATGACCATGATCCGACATCAAATACCCGAGTTATGAGCATTCAAAGATGACCATGTAATATTTTCAGCATTAACAAAAAAATAAGATTTTTGGAGCTTCATAACTTGCATATCTCGGCCAAAATAAGTCCGATCTTTGAGTGGTATACCTTTTTAGACTCGTTAAGATCAGAATTATAGATTGCCATTTAAAAATGGCCATGCCAGCAAATTTCATTTTTTGCCAAAAATGACCATGATCCGACATCAAATACCCGAGTTATGAGCATTCAAAGATGACCATGTAATATTTTCAGCATTAACAAAAAAATAAGATTTTTGGAGCTTCATAACTTGCATATCTCGGCCAAAATAAGTCCGATCTTTGAGTGGTATACCTTTTTAGACTCGTTAAGATCAGAATTATAGATTGCCATTTAAAAATGGCCATGCCAGCAAATTTCATTTTTTGCCAAAAATGACCATGATCCGACATCAAATACCCGAGTTATGAGCATTCAAAGATGACCATGTAATATTTTCAGCATTAACAAAAAAATAAGATTTTTGGAGCTTCATAACTTGCATATCTCGGCCAAAATAAGTCCGATCTTTGAGTGGTATACCTTTTTAGACTCGTTAAGATCAGAATTATAGATTGCCATTTAAAAATGGCCATGCCAGCAAATTTCATTTTTTGCCAAAAATGACCATGATCCGACATCAAATACCCGAGTTATGAGCATTCAAAGATGACCATGTAATATTTTCAGCATTAACAAAAAAATAAGATTTTTGGAGCTTCATAACTTGCATATCTCGGCCAAAATAAGTCCGATCTTTGAGTGGTATACCTTTTTAGACTCGTTAAGATCAGAATTATAGATTGCCATTTAAAAATGGCCATGCCAGCAAATTTCATTTTTTGCCAAAAATGACCATGATCCGACATCAAATACCCGAGTTATGAGCATTCAAAGATGACCATGTAATATTTTCAGCATTAACAAAAAAATAAGATTTTTGGAGCTTCATAACTTGCATATCTCGGCCAAAATAAGTCCGATCTTTGAGTGGTATACCTTTTTAGACTCGTTAAGATCAGAATTATAGATTGCCATTTAAAAATGGCCATGCCAGCAAATTTCATTTTTTGCCAAAAATGACCATGATCCGACATCAAATACCCGAGTTATGAGCATTCAAAGATGACCATGTAATATTTTCAGCATTAACAAAAAAATAAGATTTTTGGAGCTTCATAACTTGCATATCTCGGCCAAAATAAGTCCGATCTTTGAGTGGTATACCTTTTTAGACTCGTTAAGATCAGAATTATAGATTGCCATTTAAAAATGGCCATGCCAGCAAATTTCATTTTTTGCCAAAAATGACCATGATCCGACATCAAATACCCGAGTTATGAGCATTCAAAGATGACCATGTAATATTTTCAGCATTAACAAAAAAATAAGATTTTTGGAGCTTCATAACTTGCATATCTCGGCCAAAATAAGTCCGATCTTTGAGTGGTATACCTTTTTAGACTCGTTAAGATCAGAATTATAGATTGCCATTTAAAAATGGCCATGCCAGCAAATTTCATTTTTTGCCAAAAATGACCATGATCCGACATCAAATACCCGAGTTATGAGCATTCAAAGATGACCATGTAATATTTTCAGCATTAACAAAAAAATAAGATTTTTGGAGCTTCATAACTTGCATATCTCGGCCAAAATAAGTCCGATCTTTGAGTGGTATACCTTTTTAGACTCGTTAAGATCAGAATTATAGATTGCCATTTAAAAATGGCCATGCCAGCAAATTTCATTTTTTGCCAAAAATGACCATGATCCGACATCAAATACCCGAGTTATGAGCATTCAAAGATGACCATGTAATATTTTCAGCATTAACAAAAAAATAAGATTTTTGGAGCTTCATAACTTGCATATCTCGGCCAAAATAAGTCCGATCTTTGAGTGGTATACCTTTTTAGACTCGTTAAGATCAGAATTATAGATTGCCATTTAAAAATGGCCATGCCAGCAAATTTCATTTTTTGCCAAAAATGACCATGATCCGACATCAAATACCCGAGTTATGAGCATTCAAAGATGACCATGTAATATTTTCAGCATTAACAAAAAAATAAGATTTTTGGAGCTTCATAACTTGCATATCTCGGCCAAAATAAGTCCGATCTTTGAGTGGTATACCTTTTTAGACTCGTTAAGATCAGAATTATAGATTGCCATTTAAAAATGGCCATGCCAGCAAATTTCATTTTTTGCCAAAAATGACCATGATCCGACATCAAATACCCGAGTTATGAGCATTCAAAGATGACCATGTAATATTTTCAGCATTAACAAAAAAATAAGATTTTTGGAGCTTCATAACTTGCATATCTCGGCCAAAATAAGTCCGATCTTTGAGTGGTATACCTTTTTAGACTCGTTAAGATCAGAATTATAGATTGCCATTTAAAAATGGCCATGCCAGCAAATTTCATTTTTTGCCAAAAATGACCATGATCCGACATCAAATACCCGAGTTATGAGCATTCAAAGATGACCATGTAATATTTTCAGCATTAACAAAAAAATAAGATTTTTGGAGCTTCATAACTTGCATATCTCGGCCAAAATAAGTCCGATCTTTGAGTGGTATACCTTTTTAGACTCGTTAAGATCAGAATTATAGATTGCCATTTAAAAATGGCCATGCCAGCAAATTTCATTTTTTGCCAAAAATGACCATGATCCGACATCAAATACCCGAGTTATGAGCATTCAAAGATGACCATGTAATATTTTCAGCATTAACAAAAAAATAAGATTTTTGGAGCTTCATAACTTGCATATCTCGGCCAAAATAAGTCCGATCTTTGAGTGGTATACCTTTTTAGACTCGTTAAGATCAGAATTATAGATTGCCATTTAAAAATGGCCATGCCAGCAAATTTCATTTTTTGCCAAAAATGACCATGATCCGACATCAAATACCCGAGTTATGAGCATTCAAAGATGACCATGTAATATTTTCAGCATTAACAAAAAAATAAGATTTTTGGAGCTTCATAACTTGCATATCTCGGCCAAAATAAGTCCGATCTTTGAGTGGTATACCTTTTTAGACTCGTTAAGATCAGAATTATAGATTGCCATTTAAAAATGGCCATGCCAGCAAATTTCATTTTTTGCCAAAAATGACCATGATCCGACATCAAATACCCGAGTTATGAGCATTCAAAGATGACCATGTAATATTTTCAGCATTAACAAAAAAATTAGATTTTTGGAGCTTCATAACTTGCATATCTCGGCCAAAATAAGTCCGATCTTTGAGTGGTATACCTTTTTAGACTCGTTAAGATCAGAATTATAGATTGCCATTTAAAAATGGCCATGCCAGCAAATTTCATTTTTTGCCAAAAATGACCATGATCCGACATCAAATACCCGAGTTATGAGCATTCAAAGATGACCATGTAATATTTTCAGCATTAACAAAAAAATAAGATTTTTGGAGCTTCATAACTTGCATATCTCGGCCAAAATAAGTCCGATCTTTGAGTGGTATACCTTTTTAGACTCGTTAAGATCAGAATTATAGATTGCCATTTAAAAATGGCCATGCCAGCAAATTTCATTTTTTGCCAAAAATGACCATGATCCGACATCAAATACCCGAGTTATGAGCATTCAAAGATGACCATGTAATATTTTCAGCATTAACAAAAAAATAAGATTTTTGGAGCTTCATAACTTGCATATCTCGGCCAAAATAAGTCCGATCTTTGAGTGGTATACCTTTTTAGACTCGTTAAGATCAGAATTATAGATTGCCATTTAAAAATGGCCATGCCAGCAAATTTCATTTTTTGCCAAAAATGACCATGATCCGACATCAAATACCCGAGTTATGAGCATTCAAAGATGACCATGTAATATTTTCAGCATTAACAAAAAAATAAGATTTTTGGAGCTTCATAACTTGCATATCTCGGCCAAAATAAGTCCGATCTTTGAGTGGTATACCTTTTTAGACTCGTTAAGATCAGAATTATAGATTGCCATTTAAAAATGGCCATGCCAGCAAATTTCATTTTTTGCCAAAAATGACCATGATCCGACATCAAATACCCGAGTTATGAGCATTCAAAGATGACCATGTAATATTTTCAGCATTAACAAAAAAATAAGATTTTTGGAGCTTCATAACTTGCATATCTCGGCCAAAATAAGTCCGATCTTTGAGTGGTATACCTTTTTAGACTCGTTAAGATCAGAATTATAGATTGCCATTTAAAAATGGCCATGCCAGCAAATTTCATTTTTTGCCAAAAATGACCATGATCCGACATCAAATACCCGAGTTATGAGCATTCAAAGATGACCATGTAATATTTTCAGCATTAACAAAAAAATAAGATTTTTGGAGCTTCATAACTTGCATATCTCGGCCAAAATAAGTCCGATCTTTGAGTGGTATACCTTTTTAGACTCGTTAAGATCAGAATTATAGATTGCCATTTAAAAATGGCCATGCCAGCAAATTTCATTTTTTGCCAAAAATGACCATGATCCGACATCAAATACCCGAGTTATGAGCATTCAAAGATGACCATGTAATATTTTCAGCATTAACAAAAAAATAAGATTTTTGGAGCTTCATAACTTGCATATCTCGGCCAAAATAAGTCCGATCTTTGAGTGGTATACCTTTTTAGACTCGTTAAGATCAGAATTATAGATTGCCATTTAAAAATGGCCATGCCAGCAAATTTCATTTTTTGCCAAAAATGACCATGATCCGACATCAAATACCCGAGTTATGAGCATTCAAAGATGACCATGTAATATTTTCAGCATTAACAAAAAAATAAGATTTTTGGAGCTTCATAACTTGCATATCTCGGCCAAAATAAGTCCGATCTTTGAGTGGTATACCTTTTTAGACTCGTTAAGATCAGAATTATAGATTGCCATTTAAAAATGGCCATGCCAGCAAATTTCATTTTTTGCCAAAAATGACCATGATCCGACATCAAATACCCGAGTTATGAGCATTCAAAGATGACCATGTAATATTTTCAGCATTAACAAAAAAATAAGATTTTTGGAGCTTCATAACTTGCATATCTCGGCCAAAATAAGTCCGATCTTTGAGTGGTATACCTTTTTAGACTCGTTAAGATCAGAATTATAGATTGCCATTTAAAAATGGCCATGCCAGCAAATTTAATTTTTTGCCAAAAATGACCATGATCCGACATCAAATACCCGAGTTATGAGCATTCAAAGATGACCATGTAATATTTTCAGCATTAACAAAAAAATAAGATTTTTGGAGCTTCATAACTTGCATATCTCGGCCAAAATAAGTCCGATCTTTGAGTGGTATACCTTTTTAGACTCGTTAAGATCAGAATTATAGATTGCCATTTAAAAATGGCCATGCCAGCAAATTTAATTTTTTGCCAAAAATGACCATGATCCGACATCAAATACCCGAGTTATGAGCATTCAAAGATGACCATGTAATATTTTCAGCATTAACAAAAAAATAAGATTTTTGGAGCTTCATAACTTGCATATCTCGGCCAAAATAAGTCCGATCTTTGAGTGGTATACCTTTTTAGACTCGTTAAGATCAGAATTATAGATTGCGATTTAAAAATGGCCATGCCAGCAAATTTCATTTTTTGCCAAAAATGACCATGATCCGACATCAAATACCCGAGTTATGAGCATTCAAAAATGACCATGTAATATTTTCAGCATTAACAAAAAAATAAGATTTTGGAGCTTCATAACTTGCATATCTCGGCCAAAATAAGTCCGATCTTTGAGTGGTATACCTTTTTAGACTCGTTAAGATCAGAATTATAGATTGCCATTTAAAAATGGCCATGCCAGCAAATTTAATTTTTTGCCAAAAATGACCATGATCCGACATCAAATACCCGAGTTATGAGCATTCAAAGATGACCATGTAATATTTTCAGCATTAACAAAAAAATAAGATTTTTGGAGCTTCATAACTTGCATATCTCGGCCAAAATAAGTCCGATCTTTGAGTGGTATACCTTTTTAGACTCGTTAAGATCAGAATTATAGATTGCCATTTAAAAATGGCCATGCCAGCAAATTTAATTTTTTGCCAAAAATGACCATGATCCGACATCAAATACCCGAGTTATGAGCATTCAAAGATGACCATGTAATATTTTCAGCATTAACAAAAAAATAAGATTTTTGGAGCTTCATAACTTGCATATCTCGGCCAAAATAAGTCCGATCTTTGAGTGGTATACCTTTTTAGACTCGTTAAGATCAGAATTATAGATTGCCATTTAAAAATGGCCATGCCAGCAAATTTCATTTTTTGCCAAAAATGACCATGATCCGACATCAAATACCCGAGATATGAGCATTCAAAGATGACCATGTAATATTTTCAGCATTAACAAAAAAATAAGATTTTGGAGCTTCATAACTTGCATATCTCGGCCAAAATAAGTCCGATCTTTGAGTGGTATACCTTTTTAGACTCGTTAAGATCAGAATTATAGATTGCCATTTAAAAATGGCCATGCCAGCAAATTTAATTTTTTGCCAAAAATGACCATGATCCGACATCAAATACCCGAGTTATGAGCATTCAAAGATGACCATGTAATATTTTCAGCATTAACAAAAAAATAAGATTTTTGGAGCTTCATAACTTGCATATCTCGGCCAAAATAAGTCCGATCTTTGAGTGGTATACCTTTTTAGACTCGTTAAGATCAGAATTATAGATTGCCATTTAAAAATGGCCATGCCAGCAAATTTAATTTTTTGCCAAAAATGACCATGATCCGACATCAAATACCCGAGTTATGAGCATTCAAAGATGACCATGTAATATTTTCAGCATTAACAAAAAAATAAGATTTTTGGAGCTTCATAACTTGCATATCTCGGCCAAAATAAGTCCGATCTTTGAGTGGTATACCTTTTTAGACTCGTTAAGATCAGAATTATAGATTGCCATTTAAAAATGGCCATGCCAGCTAATTTCATTTTTTGCCAAAAATGACCATGATCCGACATCAAATACCCGAGTTATGAGCATTCAAAAATGACCATGTAATATTTTCAGCATTAACAAAAAAATAAGATTTTTGGAGCTTCATAACTTGCATATCTCGGCCAAAATAAGTCCGATCTTTGAGTGGTATACCTTTTTAGACTCGTTAAGATCAGAATTATAGATTGCCATTTAAAAATGGCCATGCCAGCAAATTTAATTTTTTGCCAAAAATGACCATGATCCGACATCAAATACCCGAGTTATGAGCATTCAAAGATGACCATGTAATATTTTCAGCATTAACAAAAAAATAAGATTTTTGGAGCTTCATAACTTGCATATCTCGGCCAAAATAAGTCCGATCTTTGAGTGGTATACCTTTTTAGACTCGTTAAGATCAGAATTATAGATTGCCATTTAAAAATGGCCATGCCAGCAAATTTCATTTTTTGCCAAAAATGACCATGATCCGACATCAAATACCCGAGTTATGAGCATTCAAAGATGACCATGTAATATTTTCAGCATTAACAAAAAAATAAGATTTTTGGAGCTTCATAACTTGCATATCTCGGCCAAAATAAGTCCGATCTTTGAGTGGTATACCTTTTTAGACTCGTTAAGATCAGAATTATAGATTGCCATTTAAAAATGGCCATGCCAGCAAATTTCATTTTTTGCCAAAAATGACCATGATCCGACATCAAATACCCGAGTTATGAGCATTCAAAGATGACCATGTAATATTTTCAGCATTAACAAAAAAATAAGATTTTTGGAGCTTCATAACTTGCATATCTCGGCCAAAATAAGTCCGATCTTTGAGTGGTATACCTTTTTAGACTCGTTAAGATCAGAATTATAGATTGCCATTTAAAAATGGCCATGCCAGCAAATTTCATTTTTTGCCAAAAATGACCATGATCCGACATCAAATACCCGAGTTATGAGCATTCAAAGATGACCATGTAATATTTTCAGCATTAACAAAAAAATAAGATTTTTGGAGCTTCATAACTTGCATATCTCGGCCAAAATAAGTCCGATCTTTGAGTGGTATACCTTTTTAGACTCGTTAAGATCAGAATTATAGATTGCCATTTAAAAATGGCCATGCCAGCAAATTTCATTTTTTGCCAAAAATGACCATGATCCGACATCAAATACCCGAGTTATGAGCATTCAAAGATGACCATGTAATATTTTCAGCATTAACAAAAAAATAAGATTTTTGGAGCTTCATAACTTGCATATCTCGGCCAAAATAAGTCCGATCTTTGAGTGGTATACCTTTTTAGACTCGTTAAGATCAGAATTATAGATTGCCATTTAAAAATGGCCATGCCAGCAAATTTCATTTTTTGCCAAAAATGACCATGATCCGACATCAAATACCCGAGTTATGAGCATTCAAAGATGACCATGTAATATTTTCAGCATTAACAAAAAAATAAGATTTTTGGAGCTTCATAACTTGCATATCTCGGCCAAAATAAGTCCGATCTTTGAGTGGTATACCTTTTTAGACTCGTTAAGATCAGAATTATAGATTGCCATTTAAAAATGGCCATGCCAGCAAATTTCATTTTTTGCCAAAAATGACCATGATCCGACATCAAATACCCGAGTTATGAGCATTCAAAGATGACCATGTAATATTTTCAGCATTAACAAAAAAATAAGATTTTTGGAGCTTCATAACTTGCATATCTCGGCCAAAATAAGTCCGATCTTTGAGTGGTATACCTTTTTAGACTCGTTAAGATCAGAATTATAGATTGCCATTTAAAAATGGCCATGCCAGCAAATTTAATTTTTTGCCAAAAATGACCATGATCCGACATCAAATACCCGAGTTATGAGCATTCAAAGATCACCATGTAATATTTTCAGCATTAACAAAAAAATAAGATTTTTGGAGCTTCATAACTTGCATATCTCGGCCAAAATAAGTCCGATCTTTGAGTGGTATACCTTTTTAGACTCGTTAAGATCAGAATTATAGATTGCCATTTAAAAATGGCCATGCCAGCAAATTTCATTTTTTGCCAAAAATGACCATGATCCGACATCAAATACCCGAGTTATGAGCATTCAAAGATGACCATGTAATATTTTCAGCATTAACAAAAAAATAAGATTTTTGGAGCTTCATAACTTGCATATCTCGGCCAAAATAAGTCCGATCTTTGAGTGGTATACCTTTTTAGACTCGTTAAGATCAGAATTATAGATTGCCATTTAAAAATGGCCATGCCAGCAAATTTAATTTTTTGCCAAAAATGACCATGATCCGACATCAAATACCCGAGTTATGAGCATTCAAAGATGACCATGTAATATTTTCAGCATTAACAAAAAAATAAGATTTTTGGAGCTTCATAACTTGCATATCTCGGCCAAAATAAGTCCGATCTTTGAGTGGTATACCTTTTTAGACTCGTTAAGATCAGAATTATAGATTGCCATTTAAAAATGGCCATGCCAGCAAATTTCATTTTTTGCCAAAAATGACCATGATCCGACATCAAATACCCGAGTTATGAGCATTCAAAGATGACCATGTAATATTTTCAGCATTAACAAAAAAATAAGATTTTTGGAGCTTCATAACTTGCATATCTCGGCCAAAATAAGTCCGATCTTTGAGTGGTATACCTTTTTAGACTCGTTAAGATCAGAATTATAGATTGCCATTTAAAAATGGCCATGCCAGCAAATTTCAATTTTTTGCCAAAAATGACCATGATCCGACATCAAATACCCGAGTTATGAGCATTCAAAGATGACCATGTAATATTTTCAGCATTAACAAAAAAATAAGATTTTTGGAGCTTCATAACTTGCATATCTCGGCCAAAATAAGTCCGATCTTTGAGTGGTATACCTTTTTAGACTCGTTAAGATCAGAATTATAGATTGCCATTTAAAAATGGCCATGCCAGCAAATTTCATTTTTTGCCAAAAATGACCATGATCCGACATCAAATACCCGAGTTATGAGCATTCAAAGATGACCATGTAATATTTTCAGCATTAACAAAAAAATAAGATTTTTGGAGCTTCATAACTTGCATATCTCGGCCAAAATAAGTCCGATCTTTGAGTGGTATACCTTTTTAGACTCGTTAAGATCAGAATTATAGATTGCCATTTAAAAATGGCCATGCCAGCAAATTTCATTTTTTGCCAAAAATGACCATGATCCGACATCAAATACCCGAGTTATGAGCATTCAAAGATGACCATGTAATATTTTCAGCATTAACAAAAAAATAAGATTTTGGAGCTTCATAACTTGCATATCTCGGCCAAAATAAGTCCGATCTTTGAGTGGTATACCTTTTTAGACTCGTTAAGATCAGAATTATAGATTGCCATTTAAAAATGGCCATGCCAGAAAATTTAATTTTTTGCCAAAAATGACCATGATCCGACATCAAATACCCGAGTTATGAGCATTCAAAGATGACCATGTAATATTTTCAGCATTAACAAAAAAATTAGATTTTTGGAGCTTCATAACTTGCATATCTCGGCCAAAATAAGTCCGATCTTTGAGTGGTATACCTTTTTAGACTCGTTAAGATCAGAATTATAGATTGCCATTTAAAAATGGCCATGCCAGCAAATTTCATTTTTTGCCAAAAATGACCATGATCCGACATCAAATACCCGAGTTATGAGCATTCAAAGATGACCATGTAATATTTTCAGCATTAACAAAAAAATAAGATTTTTGGAGCTTCATAACTTGCATATCTCGGCCAAAATAAGTCCGATCTTTGAGTGGTATACCTTTTTAGACTCGTTAAGATCAGAATTATAGATTGCCATTTAAAAATGGCCATGCCAGCAAATTTCATTTTTTGCCAAAAATGACCATGATCCGACATCAAATACCCGAGTTATGAGCATTCAAAGATGACCATGTAATATTTTCAGCATTAACAAAAAAATAAGATTTTTGGAGCTTCATAACTTGCATATCTCGGCCAAAATAAGTCCGATCTTTGAGTGGTATACCTTTTTAGACTCGTTAAGATCAGAATTATAGATTGCCATTTAAAAATGGCCATGCCAGCAAATTTCATTTTTTGCCAAAAATGACCATGATCCGACATCAAATACCCGAGTTATGAGCATTCAAAGATGACCATGTAATATTTTCAGCATTAACAAAAAAATAAGATTTTTGGAGCTTCATAACTTGCATATCTCGGCCAAAATAAGTCCGATCTTTGAGTGGTATACCTTTTTAGACTCGTTAAGATCAGAATTATAGATTGCCATTTAAAAATGGCCATGCCAGCAAATTTAATTTTTTGCCAAAAATGACCATGATCCGACATCAAATACCCGAGTTATGAGCATTCAAAGATGACCATGTAATATTTTCAGCATTAACAAAAAAATAAGATTTTTGGAGCTTCATAACTTGCATATCTCGGCCAAAATAAGTCCGATCTTTGAGTGGTATACCTTTTTAGACTCGTTAAGATCAGAATTATAGATTGCCATTTAAAAATGGCCATGCCAGCAAATTTCATTTTTTGCCAAAAATGACCATGATCCGACATCAAATACCCGAGTTATGAGCATTCAAAGATGACCATGTAATATTTTCAGCATTAACAAAAAAATAAGATTTTTGGAGCTTCATAACTTGCATATCTCGGCCAAAATAAGTCCGATCTTTGAGTGGTATACCTTTTTAGACTCGTTAAGATCAGAATTATAGATTGCCATTTAAAAATGGCCATGCCAGCAAATTTCATTTTTTGCCAAAAATGACCATGATCCGACATCAAATACCCGAGTTATGAGCATTCAAAGATGACCATGTAATATTTTCAGCATTAACAAAAAAATAAGATTTTTGGAGCTTCATAACTTGCATATCTCGGCCAAAATAAGTCCGATCTTTGAGTGGTATACCTTTTTAGACTCGTTAAGATCAGAATTATAGATTGCCATTTAAAAATGGCCATGCCAGCAAATTTCATTTTTTGCCAAAAATGACCATGATCCGACATCAAATACCCGAGTTATGAGCATTCAAAGATGACCATGTAATATTTTCAGCATTAACAAAAAAATAAGATTTTTGGAGCTTCATAACTTGCATATCTCGGCCAAAATAAGTCCGATCTTTGAGTGGTATACCTTTTTAGACTCGTTAAGATCAGAATTATAGATTGCCATTTAAAAATGGCCATGCCAGCAAATTTCATTTTTTGCCAAAAATGACCATGATCCGACATCAAATACCCGAGTTATGAGCATTCAAAGATGACCATGTAATATTTTCAGCATTAACAAAAAAATAAGATTTTTGGAGCTTCATAACTTGCATATCTCGGCCAAAATAAGTCCGATCTTTGAGTGGTATACCTTTTTAGACTCGTTAAGATCAGAATTATAGATTGCCATTTAAAAATGGCCATGCCAGCAAATTTCATTTTTTGCCAAAAATGACCATGATCCGACATCAAATACCCGAGTTATGAGCATTCAAAGATGACCATGTAATATTTTCAGCATTAACAAAAAAATAAGATTTTTGGAGCTTCATAACTTGCATATCTCGGCCAAAATAAGTCCGATCTTTGAGTGGTATACCTTTTTAGACTCGTTAAGATCAGAATTATAGATTGCCATTTAAAAATGGCCATGCCAGCAAATTTCATTTTTTGCCAAAAATGACCATGATCCGACATCAAATACCCGAGTTATGAGCATTCAAAGATGACCATGTAATATTTTCAGCATTAACAAAAAAATAAGATTTTTGGAGCTTCATAACTTGCATATCTCGGCCAAAATAAGTCCGATCTTTGAGTGGTATACCTTTTTAGACTCGTTAAGATCAGAATTATAGATTGCCATTTAAAAATGGCCATGCCAGCAAATTTCATTTTTTGCCAAAAATGACCATGATCCGACATCAAATACCCGAGTTATGAGCATTCAAAGATGACCATGTAATATTTTCAGCATTAACAAAAAAATAAGATTTTTGGAGCTTCATAACTTGCATATCTCGGCCAAAATAAGTCCGATCTTTGAGTGGTATACCTTTTTAGACTCGTTAAGATCAGAATTATAGATTGCCATTTAAAAATGGCCATGCCAGCAAATTTAATTTTTTGCCAAAAATGACCATGATCCGACATCAAATACCCGAGTTATGAGCATTCAAAGATGACCATGTAATATTTTCAGCATTAACAAAAAAATAAGATTTTTGGAGCTTCATAACTTGCATATCTCGGCCAAAATAAGTCCGATCTTTGAGTGGTATACCTTTTTAGACTCGTTAAGATCAGAATTATAGATTGCCATTTAAAAATGGCCATGCCAGCAAATTTCATTTTTTGCCAAAAATGACCATGATCCGACATCAAATACCCGAGTTATGAGCATTCAAAGATGACCATGTAATATTTTCAGCATTAACAAAAAAATAAGATTTTTGGAGCTTCATAACTTGCATATCTCGGCCAAAATAAGTCCGATCTTTGAGTGGTATACCTTTTTAGACTCGTTAAGATCAGAATTATAGATTGCCATTTAAAAATGGCCATGCCAGCAAATTTCATTTTTTGCCAAAAATGACCATGATCCGACATCAAATACCCGAGTTATGAGCATTCAAAGATGACCATGTAATATTTTCAGCATTAACAAAAAAATAAGATTTTTGGAGCTTCATAACTTGCATATCTCGGCCAAAATAAGTCCGATCTTTGAGTGGTATACCTTTTTAGACTCGTTAAGATCAGAATTATAGATTGCCATTTAAAAATGGCCATGCCAGCAAATTTCATTTTTTGCCAAAAATGACCATGATCCGACATCAAATACCCGAGTTATGAGCATTCAAAGATGACCATGTAATATTTTCAGCATTAACAAAAAAATAAGATTTTTGGAGCTTCATAACTTGCATATCTCGGCCAAAATAAGTCCGATCTTTGAGTGGTATACCTTTTTAGACTCGTTAAGATCAGAATTATAGATTGCCATTTAAAAATGGCCATGCCAGCAAATTTCATTTTTTGCCAAAAATGACCATGATCCGACATCAAATACCCGAGTTATGAGCATTCAAAGATGACCATGTAATATTTTCAGCATTAACAAAAAAATAAGATTTTTGGAGCTTCATAACTTGCATATCTCGGCCAAAATAAGTCCGATCTTTGAGTGGTATACCTTTTTAGACTCGTTAAGATCAGAATTATAAGATTGCCATTTAAAAATGGCCATGCCAGCAAATTTCATTTTTTGCCAAAAATGACCATGATCCGACATCAAATACCCGAGTTATGAGCATTCAAAGATGACCATGTAATATTTTCAGCATTAACAAAAATATTAGATTTTTGGAGCTTCATAACTTGCATATCTCGGCCAAAATAAGTCCGATCTTTGAGTGGTATACCTTTTTAGACTCGTTAAGATCAGAATTATAGATTGCCATTTAAAAATGGCCATGCCAGCAAATTTCATTTTTTGCCAAAAATGACCATGATCCGACATCAAATACCCGAGTTATGAGCATTCAAAGATGACCATGTAATATTTTCAGCATTAACAAAAAAATTAGATTTTTGGAGCTTCATAACTTGCATATCTCGGCCAAAATAAGTCCGATCTTTGAGTGGTATACCTTTTTAGACTCGTTAAGATCAGAATTATAGATTGCCATTTAAAAATGGCCATGCCAGCAAATTTCATTTTTTGCCAAAAATGACCATGATCCGACATCAAATACCCGAGTTATGAGCATTCAAAGATGACCATGTAATATTTTCAGCATTAACAAAAAAATAAGATTTTTGGAGCTTCATAACTTGCATATCTCGGCCAAAATAAGTCCGATCTTTGAGTGGTATACCTTTTTAGACTCGTTAAGATCAGAATTATAGATTGCCATTTAAAAATGGCCATGCCAGCAAATTTCATTTTTTGCCAAAAAATGACCATGATCCGACATCAAATACCCGAGTTATGAGCATTCAAAGATGACCATGTAATATTTTCAGCATTAACAAAAATATTAGATTTTTGGAGCTTCATAACTTGCATATCTCGGCCAAAATAAGTCCGATCTTTGAGTGGTATACCTTTTTAGACTCGTTAAGATCAGAATTATAGATTGCCATTTAAAAATGGCCATGCCAGCAAATTTCATTTTTTGCCAAAAATGACCATGATCCGACATCAAATACCCGAGTTATGAGCATTCAAAGATGACCATGTAATATTTTCAGCATTAACAAAAAAATAAGATTTTTGGAGCTTCATAACTTGCATATCTCGGCCAAAATAAGTCCGATCTTTGAGTGGTATACCTTTTTAGACTCGTTAAGATCAGAATTATAGATTGCCATTTAAAAATGGCCATGCCAGCAAATTTCATTTTTTGCCAAAAATGACCATGATCCGACATCAAATACCCGAGTTATGAGCATTCAAAGATGACCATGTAATATTTTCAGCATTAACAAAAAAATAAGATTTTTGGAGCTTCATAACTTGCATATCTCGGCCAAAATAAGTCCGATCTTTGAGTGGTATACCTTTTTAGACTCGTTAAGATCAGAATTATAGATTGCCATTTAAAAATGGCCATGCCAGCAAATTTCATTTTTTGCCAAAAATGACCATGATCCGACATCAAATACCCGAGTTATGAGCATTCAAAGATGACCATGTAATATTTTCAGCATTAACAAAAAAATAAGATTTTTGGAGCTTCATAACTTGCATATCTCGGCCAAAATAAGTCCGATCTTTGAGTGGTATACCTTTTTAGACTCGTTAAGATCAGAATTATAGATTGCCATTTAAAAATGGCCATGCCAGCAAATTTCATTTTTTGCCAAAAATGACCATGATCCGACATCAAATACCCGAGTTATGAGCATTCAAAGATGACCATGTAATATTTTCAGCATTAACAAAAAAATAAGATTTTTGGAGCTTCATAACTTGCATATCTCGGCCAAAATAAGTCCGATCTTTGAGTGGTATACCTTTTTAGACTCGTTAAGATCAGAATTATAGATTGCCATTTAAAAATGGCCATGCCAGCAAATTTCATTTTTTGCCAAAAATGACCATTATCCGACATCAAATACCCGAGTTATGAGCATTCAAAGATGACCATGTAATATTTTCAGCATTAACAAAAATATTAGATTTTTGGAGCTTCATAACTTGCATATCTCGGCCAAAATAAGTCCGATCTTTGAGTGGTATACCTTTTTAGACTCGTTAAGATCAGAATTATAGATTGCCATTTAAAAATGGCCATGCCAGCAAATTTCATTTTTTGCCAAAAATGACCATGATCCGACATCAAATACCCGAGTTATGAGCATTCAAAGATGACCATGCAATATTTTCAGCATTAACAAAAAAATTAGATTTTTGGAGCTTTATAACTTGCATATCTCGGCCAAAATAAGTCCGATCTTTGAGTGGTATACCTTTTTAGACTCGTTAAGATCAGAATTATAGATTGCCATTTAAAAATGGCCATGCCAGCAAATTTCATTTTTTGCCAAAAATGACCATTATCCGACATCAAATACCCGAGTTATGAGCATTCAAAGATGACCATGTAATATTTTCAGCATTAACAAAAAAATAAGATTTTTGGAGCTTCATAACTTGCATATCTCGGCCAAAATAAGTCCGATCTTTGAGTGGTATACCTTTTTAGACTCGTTAAGATCAGAATTATAGATTGCCATTTAAAAATGGCCATGCCAGCAAATTTAATTTTTTGCCAAAAAATGACCATGATCCGACATCAAATACCCGAGTTATGAGCATTCAAAGATGACCATGTAATATTTTCAGCATTAACAAAAAAATAAGATTTTTGGAGCTTCATAACTTGCATATCTCGGCCAAAATAAGTCCGATCTTTGAGTGGTATACCTTTTTAGACTCGTTAAGATCAGAATTATAGATTGCCATTTAAAAATGGCCATGCCAGCAAATTTCATTTTTTGCCAAAAATGACCATGATCCGACATCAAATACCCGAGTTATGAGCATTCAAAGATAACCATGTAATATTTTCAGCATTAACAAAAAAATAAGATTTTTGGAGCTTCATAACTTGCATATCTCGGCCAAAATAAGTCCGATCTTTGAGTGGTATACCTTTTTAGACTCGTTAAGATCAGAATTATAGATTGCCATTTAAAAATGGCCATGCCAGCAAATTTCATTTTTTGCCAAAAATGACCATGATCCGACATCAAATACCCGAGTTATGAGCATTCAAAGATGACCATGTAATATTTTCAGCATTAACAAAAAAATAAGATTTTTGGAGCTTCATAACTTGCATATCTCGGCCAAAATAAGTCCGATCTTTGAGTGGTATACCTTTTTAGACTCGTTAAGATCAGAATTATAGATTGCCATTTAAAAATGGCCATGCCAGCAAATTTCATTTTTTGCCAAAAATGACCATGATCCGACATCAAATACCCGAGTTATGAGCATTCAAAGATGACCATGTAATATTTTCAGCATTAACAAAAAAATTAGATTTTTGGAGCTTCATAACTTGCATATCTCGGCCAAAATAAGTCCGATCTTTGAGTGGTATACCTTTTTAGACTCGTTAAGATCAGAATTATAGATTGCCATTTAAAAATGGCCATGCCAGCAAATTTCATTTTTTGCCAAAAATGACCATGATCCGACATCAAATACCCGAGTTATGAGCATTCAAAGATGACCATGTAATATTTTCAGCATTAACAAAAAAATAAGATTTTTGGAGCTTCATAACTTGCATATCTCGGCCAAAATAAGTCCGATCTTTGAGTGGTATACCTTTTTAGACTCGTTAAGATCAGAATTATAGATTGCCATTTAAAAATGGCCATGCCAGCAAATTTCATTTTTTGCCAAAAATGACCATGATCCGACATCAAATACCCGAGTTATGAGCATTCAAAGATGACCATGTAATATTTTCAGCATTAACAAAAAAATAAGATTTTTGGAGCTTCATAACTTGCATATCTCGGCCAAAATAAGTCCGATCTTTGAGTGGTATACCTTTTTAGACTCGTTAAGATCAGAATTATAGATTGCCATTTAAAAATGGCCATGCCAGCAAATTTCATTTTTTGCCAAAAATGACCATGATCCGACATCAAATACCCGAGTTATGAGCATTCAAAGATGACCATGTAATATTTTCAGCATTAACAAAAAAATAAGATTTTTGGAGCTTCATAACTTGCATATCTCGGCCAAAATAAGTCCGATCTTTGAGTGGTATACCTTTTTAGACTCGTTAAGATCAGAATTATAGATTGCCATTTAAAAATGGCCATGCCAGCAAATTTCATTTTTTGCCAAAAATGACCATGATCCGACATCAAATACCCGAGTTATGAGCATTCAAAGATGACCATGTAATATTTTCAGCATTAACAAAAAAATTAGATTTTTGGAGCTTCATAACTTGCATATCTCGGCCAAAATAAGTCCGATCTTTGAGTGGTATACCTTTTTAGACTCGTTAAGATCAGAATTATAGATTGCCATTTAAAAATGGCCATGCCAGCAAATTTCATTTTTTGCCAAAAATGACCATGATCCGACATCAAATACCCGAGTTATGAGCATTCAAAGATGACCATGTAATATTTTCAGCATTAACAAAAAAATAAGATTTTTGGAGCTTCATAACTTGCATATCTCGGCCAAAATAAGTCCGATCTTTGAGTGGTATACCTTTTTAGACTCGTTAAGATCAGAATTATAGATTGCCATTTAAAAATGGCCATGCCAGCAAATTTCATTTTTTGCCAAAAATGACCATGATCCGACATCAAATACCCGAGTTATGAGCATTCAAAGATGACCATGTAATATTTTCAGCATTAACAAAAAAATAAGATTTTTGGAGCTTCATAACTTGCATATCTCGGCCAAAATAAGTCCGATCTTTGAGTGGTATACCTTTTTAGACTCGTTAAGATCAGAATTATAGATTGCCATTTAAAAATGGCCATGCCAGCAAATTTCATTTTTTGCCAAAAATGACCATGATCCGACATCAAATACCCGAGTTATGAGCATTCAAAGATGACCATGTAATATTTTCAGCATTAACAAAAAAATAAGATTTTTGGAGCTTCATAACTTGCATATCTCGGCCAAAATAAGTCCGATCTTTGAGTGGTATACCTTTTTAGACTCGTTAAGATCAGAATTATAGATTGCCATTTAAAAATGGCCATGCCAGCAAATTTCATTTTTTGCCAAAAATGACCATGATCCGACATCAAATACCCGAGTTATGAGCATTCAAAGATGACCATGTAATATTTTCAGCATTAACAAAAAAATAAGATTTTTGGAGCTTCATAACTTGCATATCTCGGCCAAAATAAGTCCGATCTTTGAGTGGTATACCTTTTTAGACTCGTTAAGATCAGAATTATAGATTGCCATTTAAAAATGGCCATGCCAGCAAATTTAATTTTTTGCCAAAAATGACCATGATCCGACATCAAATACCCGAGTTATGAGCATTCAAAGATGACCATGTAATATTTTCAGCATTAACAAAAAAATAAGATTTTTGGAGCTTCATAACTTGCATATCTCGGCCAAAATAAGTCCGATCTTTGAGTGGTATACCTTTTTAGACTCGTTAAGATCAGAATTATAGATTGCCATTTAAAAATGGCCATGCCAGCAAATTTCATTTTTTGCCAAAAATGACCATGATCCGACATCAAATACCCGAGTTATGAGCATTCAAAGATGACCATGTAATATTTTCAGCATTAACAAAAAAATAAGATTTTTGGAGCTTCATAACTTGCATATCTCGGCCAAAATAAGTCCGATCTTTGAGTGGTATACCTTTTTAGACTCGTTAAGATCAGAATTATAGATTGCCATTTAAAAATGGCCATGCCAGCAAATTTAATTTTTTGCCAAAAATGACCATGATCCGACATCAAATACCCGAGTTATGAGCATTCAAAGATGACCATGTAATATTTTCAGCATTAACAAAAATATTAGATTTTTGGAGCTTCA
The DNA here is from genome assembly GCA_035045305.1 of Drosophila maculinotata. Classification (NCBI taxonomy): domain Eukaryota; kingdom Metazoa; phylum Arthropoda; class Insecta; order Diptera; family Drosophilidae; genus Drosophila; species Drosophila maculinotata. The sequence continues at coordinate 53,151 of JAWNPD010000285.1, forward strand.
TAACTTGCATATCTCGGCCAAAATAAGTCCGATCTTTGAGTGGTATACCTTTTTAGACTCGTTAAGATCAGAATTATAGATTGCCATTTAAAAATGGCCATGCCAGCAAATTTCATTTTTTGCCAAAAATGACCATGATCCGACATCAAATACCCGAGTTATGAGCATTCAAAGATGACCATGTAATATTTTCAGCATTAACAAAAAAATTAGATTTTTGGAGCTTCATAACTTGCATATCTCGGCCAAAATAAGTCCGATCTTTGAGTGGTATACCTTTTTAGACTCGTTAAGATCAGAATTATAGATTGCCATTTAAAAATGGCCATGCCAGCAAATTTCATTTTTTGCCAAAAATGACCATGATCCGACATCAAATACCCGAGTTATGAGCATTCAAAGATGACCATGTAATATTTTCAGCATTAACAAAAAAATAAGATTTTTGGAGCTTCATAACTTGCATATCTCGGCCAAAATAAGTCCGATCTTTGAGTGGTATACCTTTTTAGACTCGTTAAGATCAGAATTATAGATTGCCATTTAAAAATGGCCATGCCAGCAAATTTCATTTTTTGCCAAAAATGACCATGATCCGACATCAAATACCCGAGTTATGAGCATTCAAAGATGACCATGTAATATTTTCAGCATTAACAAAAAAATAAGATTTTTGGAGCTTCATAACTTGCATATCTCGGCCAAAATAAGTCCGATCTTTGAGTGGTATACCTTTTTAGACTCGTTAAGATCAGAATTATAGATTGCCATTTAAAAATGGCCATGCCAGCAAATTTCATTTTTTGCCAAAAATGACCATGATCCGACATCAAATACCCGAGTTATGAGCATTCAAAGATGACCATGTAATATTTTCAGCATTAACAAAAAAATAAGATTTTTGGAGCTTCATAACTTGCATATCTCGGCCAAAATAAGTCCGATCTTTGAGTGGTATACCTTTTTAGACTCGTTAAGATCAGAATTATAGATTGCCATTTAAAAATGGCCATGCCAGCAAATTTCATTTTTTGCCAAAAATGACCATGATCCGACATCAAATACCCGAGTTATGAGCATTCAAAGATGACCATGTAATATTTTCAGCATTAACAAAAAAATAAGATTTTTGGAGCTTCATAACTTGCATATCTCGGCCAAAATAAGTCCGATCTTTGAGTGGTATACCTTTTTAGACTCGTTAAGATCAGAATTATAGATTGCCATTTAAAAATGGCCATGCCAGCAAATTTAATTTTTTGCCAAAAATGACCATGATCCGACATCAAATACCCGAGTTATGAGCATTCAAAGATGACCATGTAATATTTTCAGCATTAACAAAAAAATAAGATTTTTGGAGCTTCATAACTTGCATATCTCGGCCAAAATAAGTCCGATCTTTGAGTGGTATACCTTTTTAGACTCGTTAAGATCAGAATTATAGATTGCCATTTAAAAATGGCCATGCCAGCAAATTTCATTTTTTGCCAAAAATGACCATGATCCGACATCAAATACCCGAGTTATGAGCATTCAAAGATGACCATGTAATATTTTCAGCATTAACAAAAAAATAAGATTTTTGGAGCTTCATAACTTGCATATCTCGGCCAAAATAAGTCCGATCTTTGAGTGGTATACCTTTTTAGACTCGTTAAGATCAGAATTATAGATTGCCATTTAAAAATGGCCATGCCAGAAAATTTAATTTTTTGCCAAAAATGACCATGATCCGACATCAAATACCTGAGTTATGAGCATTCAAAGATGACCATGTAATATTTTCAGCATTAACAAAAAAATGAGATTTTTGGAGCTTCATAACTTGCATATCTCGGCCAAAATAAGTCCGATCTTTGAGTGGTATACCTTTTTAGACTCGTTAAGATCAGAATTATAGATTGCCATTTAAAAATGGCCATGCCAGCAAATTTCATTTTTTGCCAAAAATGACCATGATCCGACATCAAATACCCGAGTTATGAGCATTCAAAGATAACCATGTAATATTTTCAGCATTAACAAAAAAATAAGATTTTTGGAGCTTCATAACTTGCATATCTCGGCCAAAATAAGTCCGATCTTTGAGTGGTATACCTTTTTAGACTCGTTAAGATCAGAATTATAGATTGCCATTTAAAAATGGCCATGCCAGCAAATTTCATTTTTTGCCAAAAATGACCATGATCCGACATCAAATACCCGAGTTATGAGCATTCAAAGATGACCATGTAATATTTTCAGCATTAACAAAAAAATAAGATTTTTGGAGCTTCATAACTTGCATATCTCGGCCAAAATAAGTCCGATCTTTGAGTGGTATACCTTTTTAGACTCGTTAAGATCAGAATTATAGATTGCCATTTAAAAATGGCCATGCCAGCAAATTTCATTTTTTGCCAAAAATGACCATGATCCGACATCAAATACCCGAGTTATGAGCATTCAAAGATGACCATGTAATATTTTCAGCATTAACAAAAAAATAAGATTTTTGGAGCTTCATAACTTGCATATCTCGGCCAAAATAAGTCCGATCTTTGAGTGGTATACCTTTTTAGACTCGTTAAGATCAGAATTATAGATTGCCATTTAAAAATGGCCATGCCAGCAAATTTAATTTTTTGCCAAAAATGACCATGATCCGACATCAAATACCCGAGTTATGAGCATTCAAAGATGACCATGTAATATTTTCAGCATTAACAAAAAAATAAGATTTTTGGAGCTTCATAACTTGCATATCTCGGCCAAAATAAGTCCGATCTTTGAGTGGTATACCTTTTTAGACTCGTTAAGATCAGAATTATAGATTGCCATTTAAAAATGGCCATGCCAGCAAATTTAATTTTTTGCCAAAAATGACCATGATCCGACATCAAATACCCGAGTTATGAGCATTCAAAGATGACCATGTAATATTTTCAGCATTAACAAAAAAATAAGATTTTTGGAGCTTCATAACTTGCATATCTCGGCCAAAATAAGTCCGATCTTTGAGTGGTATACCTTTTTAGACTCGTTAAGATCAGAATTATAGATTGCCATTTAAAAATGGCCATGCCAGCAAATTTCATTTTTTGCCAAAAATGACCATGATCCGACATCAAATACCCGAGTTATGAGCATTCAAAGATGACCATGTAATATTTTCAGCATTAACAAAAAAATAAGATTTTTGGAGCTTCATAACTTGCATATCTCGGCCAAAATAAGTCCGATCTTTGAGTGGTATACCTTTTTAGACTCGTTAAGATCAGAATTATAGATTGCCATTTAAAAATGGCCATGCCAGCAAATTTAATTTTTTGCCAAAAATGACCATGATCCGACATCAAATACCCGAGTTATGAGCATTCAAAGATGACCATGTAATATTTTCAGCATTAACAAAAAAATTAGATTTTTGGAGCTTCATAACTTGCATATCTCGGCCAAAATAAGTCCGATCTTTGAGTGGTATACCTTTTTAGACTCGTTAAGATCAGAATTATAGATTGCCATTTAAAAATGGCCATACCAGCAAATTTCATTTTTTGCCAAAAATGACCATGATCCGACATCAAATACCCGAGTTATGAGCATTCAAAGATAACCATGTAATATTTTCAGCATTAACAAAAAAATAAGATTTTTGGAGCTTCATAACTTGCATATCTCGGCCAAAATAAGTCCGATCTTTGAGTGGTATACCTTTTTAGACTCGTTAAGATCAGAATTATAGATTGCCATTTAAAAATGGCCATGCCAGCAAATTTCATTTTTTGTCAAAAATGACCATGATCTGACATCAAATACCCGAGTTATGAGCATTCAAAGATGACCATGTAATATTTTCAGCATTAACAAAAAAATAAGATTTTTGGAGCTTCATAACTTGCATATCTCGGCCAAAATAAGTCCGATCTTTGAGTGGTATACCTTTTTAGACTCGTTAAGATCAGAATTATAGATTGCCATTTAAAAATGGCCATGCCAGCAAATTTCATTTTTTGCCAAAAATGACCATGATCCGACATCAAATACCCGAGTTATGAGCATTCAAAGATGACCATGTAATATTTTCAGCATTAACAAAAAAATAAGATTTTTGGAGCTTCAAAACTTGCATATCTCGGCCAAAATAAGTCCGATCTTTGAGTGGTATACCTTTTAAGACTCGTTAAGATCAGAATAATAGATTGCCATTTAAAAATGGCCATGCCAGCAAATTTAATTTTTTGCGAAAAATGACAAGGGGTAACATCACTATTTCTGCTAAAAATGGGTAAGTTCTGAAATCAAAAACTTGAAAATACATTTTATTATGTACACTTCCACGAGTCTAAAACGGTTTAAATTTCCACGATCCGACATCAAATACCTGAGTTATGAGCATTCAAAGATGATCATGCTTTAAACTTGCATATCTCGGCCAAAATAAGTCCGATCTTTGAGTGGTTTACCTTTTTAGACTCGTTTAGATCAGAATTATAGATTGCCATTTAAAAATGGCCATGCCAGCAAATTTCATTTTTTGCCAAAAATTACCATGATCCGACATCAAATACCCGAGTTATGAGCATTCAAAGATGACCATGTAATATTTTCAGCATTAACAAAAAAATAAGATTTTTGGAGCTTCATAACTTGCATATCTCGGCCAAAATAAGTCCGATCTTTGAGTGGTATACCTTTTTAGACTCGTTAAGATCAGAATTTTAGATTGCCATTTAAAAATGGCCATGCCAGCAAATTTAATTTTTTGCCAAAAATGACCATGATCCGACATCAAATACCCGAGTTATGAGCATTCAAAGATGACCATGTAATATTTTCAGCATTAACAAAAAAATAAGATTTTTGGAGCTTCATAACTTGCATATCTCGGCCAAAATAAGTCCGATCTTTGAGTGGTATACCTTTTTAGACTCGTTAAGATCAGAATTATAGATTGCCATTTAAAAATGGCCATGCCAGCAAATTTCATTTTTTGCCAAAAATGACCATGATCCGACATCAAATACCCGAGTTATGAGCATTCAAAGATGACCATGTAATATTTTCAGCATTAACAAAAAAATAAGATTTTTGGAGCTTCATAACTTGCATATCTCGGCCAAAATAAGTCCGATCTTTGAGTGGTATACCTTTTTAGACTCGTTAAGATCAGAATTATAGATTGCCATTTAAAAATGGCCATGCCAGCAAATTTCATTTTTTGCCAAAAATGACCATGATCCGACATCAAATACCCGAGTTATGAGCATTCAAAGATGACCATGTAATATTTTCAGCATTAACAAAAAAATAAGATTTTTGGAGCTTCATAACTTGCATATCTCGGCCAAAATAAGTCCGATCTTTGAGTGGTATACCTTTTTAGACTCGTTAAGATCAGAATTATAGATTGCCATTTAAAAATGGCCATGCCAGCAAATTTAATTTTTTGCCAAAAATGACCATGATCCGACATCAAATACCCGAGTTATGAGCATTCAAAGATGACCATGTAATATTTTCAGCATTAACAAAAAAATAAGATTTTTGGAGCTTCATAACTTGCATATCTCGGCCAAAATAAGTCCGATCTTTGAGTGGTATACCTTTTTAGACTCGTTAAGATCAGAATTATAGATTGCCATTTAAAAATGGCCATGCCAGCAAATTTCATTTTTTGCCAAAAATGACCATGATCCGACATCAAATACCCGAGTTATGAGCATTCAAAGATGACCATGTAATATTTTCAGCATTAACAAAAAAATAAGATTTTTGGAGCTTCATAACTTGCATATCTCGGCCAAAATAAGTCCGATCTTTGAGTGGTATACCTTTTTAGACTCGTTAAGATCAGAATTATAGATTGCCATTTAAAAATGGCCATGCCAGCAAATTTAATTTTTTGCCAAAAATGACCATGATCCGACATCAAATACCCGAGTTATGAGCATTCAAAGATGACCATGTAATATTTTCAGCATTAACAAAAAAATAAGATTTTTGGAGCTTCATAACTTGCATATCTCGGCCAAAATAAGTCCGATCTTTGAGTGGTATACCTTTTTAGACTCGTTAAGATCAGAATTATAGATTGCCATTTAAAAATGGCCATGCCAGCAAATTTCATTTTTTGCCAAAAATGACCATGATCCGACATCAAATACCCGAGTTATGAGCATTCAAAGATGACCATGTAATATTTTCAGCATTAACAAAAAAATAAGATTTTTGGAGCTTCATAACTTGCATATCTCGGCCAAAATAAGTCCGATCTTTGAGTGGTATACCTTTTTAGACTCGTTAAGATCAGAATTATAGATTGCCATTTAAAAATGGCCATGCCAGCAAATTTAATTTTTTGCCAAAAATGACCATGATCCGACATCAAATACCCGAGTTATGAGCATTCAAAGATGACCATGTAATATTTTCAGCATTAACAAAAAAATTAGATTTTTGGAGCTTCATAACTTGCATATCTCGGCCAAAATAAGTCCGATCTTTGAGTGGTATACCTTTTTAGACTCGTTAAGATCAGAATTATAGATTGCCATTTAAAAATGGCCATGCCAGCAAATTTCATTTTTTGCCAAAAATGACCATGATCCGACATCAAATACCCGAGTTATGAGCATTCAAAGATGACCATGTAATATTTTCAGCATTAACAAAAAAATAAGATTTTTGGAGCTTCATAACTTGCATATCTCGGCCAAAATAAGTCCGATCTTTGAGTGGTATACCTTTTTAGACTCGTTAAGATCAGAATTATAGATTGCCATTTAAAAATGGCCATGCCAGCAAATTTAATTTTTTGCCAAAAATGACCATGATCCGACATCAAATACCCGAGTTATGAGCATTCAAAGATGACCATGTAATATTTTCAGCATTAACAAAAAAATAAGATTTTTGGAGCTTCATAACTTGCATATCTCGGCCAAAATAAGTCCGATCTTTGAGTGGTATACCTTTTTAGACTCGTTAAGATCAGAATTATAGATTGCCATTTAAAAATGGCCATGCCAGAAAATTTCATTTTTTGCCAAAAATGACCATGATCCGACATCAAATACCCGAGTTATGAGCATTCAAAGATGACCATGTAATATTTTCAGCATTAACAAAAAAATAAGATTTTTGGAGCTTCATAACTTGCATATCTCGGCCAAAATAAGTCCGATCTTTGAGTGGTATACCTTTTTAGACTCGTTAAGATCAGAATTATAGATTGCCATTTAAAAATGGCCATGCCAGCAAATTTCATTTTTTGCCAAAAATGACCATGATCCGACATCAAATACCCGAGTTATGAGCATTCAAAGATGACCATGTAATATTTTCAGCATTAACAAAAAAATAAGATTTTTGGAGCTTCATAACTTGCATATCTCGGCCAAAATAAGTCCGATCTTTGAGTGGTATACCTTTTTAGACTCGTTAAGATCAGAATTATAGATTGCCATTTAAAAATGGCCATGCCAGCAAATTTCATTTTTTGCCAAAAATGACCATGATCCGACATCAAATACCCGAGTTATGAGCATTCAAAGATGACCATGTAATATTTTCAGCATTAACAAAAAAATAAGATTTTTGGAGCTTCATAACTTGCATATCTCGGCCAAAATAAGTCCGATCTTTGAGTGGTATACCTTTTTAGACTCGTTAAGATCAGAATTATAGATTGCCATTTAAAAATGGCCATGCCAGCAAATTTCATTTTTTGCCAAAAATGACCATGATCCGACATCAAATACCCGAGTTATGAGCATTCAAAGATGACCATGTAATATTTTCAGCATTAACAAAAAAATAAGATTTTTGGAGCTTCATAACTTGCATATCTCGGCCAAAATAAGTCCGATCTTTGAGTGGTATACCTTTTTAGACTCGTTAAGATCAGAATTATAGATTGCCATTTAAAAATGGCCATGCCAGAAAATTTAATTTTTTGCCAAAAATGACCATGATCCGACATCAAATACCCGAGTTATGAGCATTCAAAGATGACCATGTAATATTTTCAGCATTAACAAAAAAATTAGATTTTTGGAGCTTCATAACTTGCATATCTCGGCCAAAATAAGTCCGATCTTTGAGTGGTATACCTTTTTAGACTCGTTAAGATCAGAATTATAGATTGCCATTTAAAAATGGCCATGCCAGCAAATTTCATTTTTTGCCAAAAATGACCATGATCCGACATCAAATACCCGAGTTATGAGCATTCAAAGATAACCATGTAATATTTTCAGCATTAACAAAAAAATAAGATTTTTGGAGCTTCATAACTTGCATATCTCGGCCAAAATAAGTCCGATCTTTGAGTGGTATACCTTTTTAGACTCGTTAAGATCAGAATTATAGATTGCCATTTAAAAATGGCCATGCCAGCAAATTTAATTTTTTGCCAAAAATGACCATGATCCGACATCAAATACCCGAGTTATGAGCATTCAAAGATGACCATGTAATATTTTCAGCATTAACAAAAAAATTAGATTTTTGGAGCTTCATAACTTGCATATCTCGGCCAAAATAAGTCCGATCTTTGAGTGGTATACCTTTTTAGACTCGTTAAGATCAGAATTATAGATTGCCATTTAAAAATGGCCATACCAGCAAATTTCATTTTTTGCCAAAAATGACCATGATCCGACATCAAATACCCGAGTTATGAGCATTCAAAGATGACCATGTAATATTTTCAGCATTAACAAAAAAATAAGATTTTTGGAGCTTCATAACTTGCATATCTCGGCCAAAATAAGTCCGATCTTTGAGTGGTATACCTTTTTAGACTCGTTAAGATCAGAATTATAGATTGCCATTTAAAAATGGCCATACCAGAAAATTTAATTTTTTGCCAAAAATGACCATGATCCGACATCAAATACCCGAGTTATGAGCATTCAAAGATGACCATGTAATATTTTCAACATTAACAAAAAAATAAGATTTTTGGAGCTTCATAACTTGCATATCTCGGCCAAAATAAGTCCGATCTTTGAGTGGTATACCTTTTTAGACTCGTTAAGATCAGAATTATAGATTGCCATTTAAAAATGGCCATACCAGCAAATTTCATTTTTTGCCAAAAATGACCATGATCCGACATCAAATACCCGAGTTATGAGCATTCAAAGATAACCATGTAATATTTTCAGCATTAACAAAAAAATAAGATTTTTGGAGCTTCATAACTTGCATATCTCGGCCAAAATAAGTCCGATCTTTGAGTGGTATACCTTTTTAGACTCGTTAAGATCAGAATTATAGATTGCCATTTAAAAATGGCCATACCAGAAAATTTAATTTTTTGCCAAAAATGACCATGATCCGACATCAAATACCCGAGTTATGAGCATTCAAAAATGACCATGTAATATTTTCAAAATTAACAAAAAAATTAGATTTTTGGAGCTTCATAACTTGCATATCTCGGCCAAAATAAGTCCGATCTTTGAGTGGTATACCTTTTTAGACTCGTTAAGATCAGAATTATAGATTGCCATTTAAAAATGGCCATGCCAGCAAATTTAATTTTTTGCCAAAAATGACCATGATCCGACATCAAATACCCGAGTTATGAGCATTCAAAGATAACCATGTAATATTTTCAGCATTAACAAAAAAATAAGATATTTGGAGCTTCATAACTTGCATATCTCGGCCAAAATAAGTCCGATCTTTGAGTGGTATACCTTTTTAGACTCGTTAAGATCAGAATTATAGATTGCCATTTAAAAATGGCCATGCCAGCAAATTTCATTTTTTGTCAAAAATGACCATGATCCGACATCAAATACCCGAGTTATGAGCATTCAAAGATGACCATGTAATATTTTCAGCATTAACAAAAAAATAAGATTTTTGGAGCTTCATAACTTGCATATCTCGGCCAAAATAAGTCCGATCTTTGAGTGGTATACCTTTTTAGACTCGTTAAGATCAGAATTATAGATTGCCATTTAAAAATGGCCATGCCAGCAAATTTCATTTTTTGCCAAAAATGACCATGATCCGACATCAAATACCCGAGTTATGAGCATTCAAAGATGACCATGTAATATTTTCAGCATTAACAAAAAAATAAGATTTTTGGAGCTTCAAAACTTGCATATCTCGGCCAAAATAAGTCCGATCTTTGAGTGGTATACCTTTTAAGACTCGTTAAGATCAGAATAATAGATTGCCATTTAAAAATGGCCATGCCAGCAAATTTAATTTTTTGCGAAAAATGACAAGGGGTAACATCACTATTTCTGCTAAAAATGGGTAAGTTCTGAAATCAAAAACTTGAAAATACATTTTATTATGTACACTTCCACGAGTCTAAAACGGTTTAAATTTCCACGATCCGACATCAAATACCTGAGTTATGAGCATTCAAAGATGATCATGCTTTAAACTTGCATATCTCGGCCAAAATAAGTCCGATCTTTGAGTGGTTTACCTTTTTAGACTCGTTTAGATCAGAATTATAGATTGCCATTTAAAAATGGCCATGCCAGCAAATTTCATTTTTTGCCAAAAATGACCATGATCCGACATCAAATACCCGAGTTATGAGCATTCAAAGATGACCATGTAATATTTTCAGCATTAACAAAAAAATTCGATTTTTGGAGCTTCATAACTTGCATATCTCGGCCAAAATAAGTCCGATCTTTGAGTGGTATACCTTTTTAGACTCGTTAAGATCAGAATTATAGATTGCCATTTAAAAATGGCCATGCCAGAAAATTTAATTTTTTGCCAAAAATGACCATGATCCGACATCAAATACCCGAGTTATGAGCATTCAAAGATGACCATGTAATATTTTCAGCATTAACAAAAAAATAAGATTTTTGGAGCTTCATAACTTGCATATCTCGGCCAAAATAAGTCCGATCTTTGAGTGGTATACCTTTTTAGACTCGTTAAGATCAGAATTATAGATTGCCATTTAAAAATGGCCATGCCAGCAAATTTCATTTTTTGCCAAAAATGACCATGATCCGACATCAAATACCCGAGTTATGAGCATTCAAAGATGACCATGTAATATTTTCAGCATTAACAAAAAAATAAGATTTTTGGAGCTTCATAACTTGCATATCTCGGCCAAAATAAGTCCGATCTTTGAGTGGTATACCTTTTTAGACTCGTTAAGATCAGAATTATAGATTGCCATTTAAAAATGGCCATGCCAGAAAATTTAATTTTTTGCCAAAAATGACCATGATCCGACATCAAATACCCGAGTTATGAGCATTCAAAGATGACCATGTAATATTTTCAGCATTAACAAAAAAATAAGATTTTTGGAGCTTCATAACTTGCATATCTCGGCCAAAATAAGTCCGATCTTTGAGTGGTATACCTTTTTAGACTCGTTAAGATCAGAATTATAGATTGCCATTTAAAAATGGCCATACCAGCAAATTTCATTTTTTGCCAAAAATGACCATGATCCGACATCAAATACCCGAGTTATGAGCATTCAAAGATAACCATGTAATATTTTCAGCATTAACAAAAAAATAAGATTTTTGGAGCTTCATAACTTGCATATCTCGGCCAAAATAAGTCCGATCTTTGAGTGGTATACCTTTTTAGACTCGTTAAGATCAGAATTATAGATTGCCATTTAAAAATGGCCATGCCAGAAAATTTCATTTTTTGCCAAAAATGACCATGATCCGACATCAAATACCCGAGTTATGAGCATTCAAAAATGACCATGTAATATTTTCAAAATTAACAAAAAAATTAGATTTTTGGAGCTTCATAACTTGCATATCTCGGCCAAAATAAGTCCGATCTTTGAGTGGTATACCTTTTTAGACTCGTTAAGATCAGAATTATAGATTGCCATTTAAAAATGGCCATGCCAGCAAATTTCATTTTTTGCCAAAAATGACCATGATCCGACATCAAATACCCGAGTTATGAGCATTCAAAGATAACCATGTAATATTTTCAGCATTAACAAAAAAATAAGATTTTTGGAGCTTCATAACTTGCATATCTCGGCCAAAATAAGTCCGATCTTTGAGTGGTATACCTTTTTAGACTCGTTAAGATCAGAATTATAGATTGCCATTTAAAAATGGCCATGCCAGCAAATTTAATTTTTTGTCAAAAATGACCATGATCCGACATCAAATACCCGAGTTATGAGCATTCAAAGATGACCATGTAATATTTTCAGCATTAACAAAAAAATAAGATTTTTGGAGCTTCATAACTTGCATATCTCGGCCAAAATAAGTCCGATCTTTGAGTGGTATACCTTTTTAGACTCGTTAAGATCAGAATTATAGATTGCCATTTAAAAATGGCCATGCCAGCAAATTTCATTTTTTGCCAAAAATGACCATGATCCGACATCAAATACCCGAGTTATGAGCATTCAAAGATGACCATGTAATATTTTCAGCATTAACAAAAAAATAAGATTTTTGGAGCTTCAAAACTTGCATATCTCGGCCAAAATAAGTCCGATCTTTGAGTGGTATACCTTTTAAGACTCGTTAAGATCAGAATTATAGATTGCCATTTAAAAATGGCCATGCCAGCAAATTTCATTTTTTGCCAAAAATGACCAGGGAAATGGGATCCGACATCAAATACCCGAGTTATGAGCATTCAAAGATGACCATGTAATATTTTCAGCATTAACAAAAAAATAAGATTTTTGGAGCTTCATAACTTGCATATCTCGGCCAAAATAAGTCCGATCTTTGAGTGGTATACCTTTTTAGACTCGTTAAGATCAGAATTATAGATTGCCATTTAAAAATGGCCATACCAGCAAATTTCATTTTTTGCCAAAAATGACCATGATCCGACATCAAATACCCGAGTTATGAGCATTCAAAGATGACCATGTAATATTTTCAGCATTAACAAAAAAATAAGATTTTTGGAGCTTCATAACTTGCATATCTCGGCCAAAATAAGTCCGATCTTTGAGTGGTATACCTTTTTAGACTCGTTAAGATCAGAATTATAGATTGCCATTTAAAAATGGCCATACCAGAAAATTTAATTTTTTGCCAAAAATGACCATGATCCGACATCAAATACCCGAGTTATGAGCATTCAAAGATGACCATGTAATATTTTCAGCATTAACAAAAAAATAAGATTTTTGGAGCTTCATAACTTGCATATCTCGGCCAAAATAAGTCCGATCTTTGAGTGGTATACCTTTTTAGACTCGTTAAGATCAGAATTATAGATTGCCATTTAAAAATGGCCATGCCAGCAAATTTCATTTTTTGCCAAAAATGACCATGATCCGACATCAAATACCCGAGTTATGAGCATTCAAAGATGACCATGTAATATTTTCAGCATTAACAAAAAAATAAGATTTTTGGAGCTTCATAACTTGCATATCTCGGCCAAAATAAGTCCGATCTTTGAGTGGTATACCTTTTTAGACTCGTTAAGATCAGAATTATAGATTGCCATTTAAAAATGGCCATACCAGCAAATTTCATTTTTTGCCAAAAATGACCATGATCCGACATCAAATACCCGAGTTATGAGCATTCAAAGATGACCATGTAATATTTTCAGCATTAACAAAAAAATTAGATTTTTGGAGCTTCATAACTTGCATATCTCGGCCAAAATAAGTCCGATCTTTGAGTGGTATACCTTTTTAGACTCGTTAAGATCAGAATTATAGATTGCCATTTAAAAATGGCCATGCCAGCAAATTTCATTTTTTGCCAAAAATGACCATGATCCGACATCAAATACCCGAGTTATGAGCATTCAAAGATAACCATGTAATATTTTCAGCATTAACAAAAAAATAAGATTTTTGGAGCTTCATAACTTGCATATCTCGGCCAAAATAAGTCCGATCTTTGAGTGGTATACCTTTTTAGACTCGTTAAGATCAGAATTATAGATTGCCATTTAAAAATGGCCATACCAGAAAATTTAATTTTTTGCCAAAAATGACCATGATCCGACATCAAATACCCGAGTTATGAGCATTCAAAGATAACCATGTAATATTTTCAGCATTAACAAAAAAATTAGATTTTTGGAGCTTCATAACTTGCATATCTCGGCCAAAATAAGTCCGATCTTTGAGTGGTATACCTTTTTAGACTCGTTAAGATCAGAATTATAGATTGCCATTTAAAAATGGCCATGCCAGAAAATTTAATTTTTTGCCAAAAATGACCATGATCCGACATCAAATACCCGAGTTATGAGCATTCAAAGATGACCATGTAATATTTTCAGCATTAACAAAAAAATAAGATTTTTGGAGCTTCATAACTTGCATATCTCGGCCAAAATAAGTCCGATCTTTGAGTGGTATACCTTTTTAGACTCGTTAAGATCAGAATTATAGATTGCCATTTAAAAATGGCCATACCAGCAAATTTCATTTTTTGCCAAAAATGACCATGATCCGACATCAAATACCCGAGTTATGAGCATTCAAAGATGACCATGTAATATTTTCAGCATTAACAAAAAAATAAGATTTTTGGAGCTTCATAACTTGCATATCTCGGCCAAAATAAGTCCGATCTTTGAGTGGTATACCTTTTTAGACTCGTTAAGATCAGAATTATAGATTGCCATTTAAAAATGGCCATACCAGAAAATTTAATTTTTTGCCAAAAATGACCATGATCCGACATCAAATACCCGAGTTATGAGCATTCAAAGATGACCATGTAATATTTTCAGCATTAACAAAAAAATTAGATTTTTGGAGCTTCATAACTTGCATATCTCGGCCAAAATAAGTCCGATCTTTGAGTGGTATACCTTTTTAGACTCGTTAAGATCAGAATTATAGATTGCCATTTAAAAATGGCCATGCCAGCAAATTTAATTTTTTGCCAAAAATGACCATGATCCGACATCAAATACCCGAGTTATGAGCATTCAAAGATAACCATGTAATATTTTCAGCATTAACAAAAAAATAAGATTTTTGGAGCTTCATAACTTGCATATCTCGGCCAAAATAAGTCCGATCTTTGAGTGGTATACCTTTTTAGACTCGTTAAGATCAGAATTATAGATTGCCATTTAAAAATGGCCATGCCAGAAAATTTAATTTTTTTTCAAAAATGACCATGATCCGACATCAAATACCCGAGTTATGAGCATTCAAAGATGACCATGTAATATTTTCAGCATTAACAAAAAAATTAGATTTTTGGAGCTTCATAACTTGCATATCTCGGCCAAAATAAGTCCGATCTTTGAGTGGTATACCTTTTTAGACTCGTTAAGATCAGAATTATAGATTGCCATTTAAAAATGGCCATACCAGCAAATTTCATTTTTTGCCAAAAATGACCATGATCCGACATCAAATACCCGAGTTATGAGCATTCAAAGATGACCATGTAATATTTTCAGCATTAACAAAAAAATAAGATTTTTGGAGCTTCATAACTTGCATATCTCGGCCAAAATAAGTCCGATCTTTGAGTGGTATACCTTTTTAGACTCGTTAAGATCAGAATTATAGATTGCCATTTAAAAATGGCCATGCCAGCAAATTTCATTTTTTGCCAAAAATGACCATGATCTGACATCAAATACCCGAGTTATGAGCATTCAAAGATGACCATGTAATATTTTCAGCATTAACAAAAAAATAAGATTTTTGGAGCTTCATAACTTGCATATCTCGGCCAAAATAAGTCCGATCTTTGAGTGGTATACCTTTTTAGACTCGTTAAGATCAGAATTATAGATTGCCATTTAAAAATGGCCATGCCAGCAAATTTCATTTTTTGCCAAAAATGACCTTGATCCGACATCAAATACCCGAGTTATGAGCATTCAAAGATGACCATGTAATATTTTCAGCATTAACAAAAAAATAAGATTTTTGGAGCTTCATAACTTGCATATCTCGGCCAAAATAAGTCCGATCTTTGAGTGGTATACCTTTTAAGACTCGTTAAGATCAGAATAATAGATTGCCATTTAAAAATGGCCATGCCAGCAAATTTCATTTTGTGCCAAAAATGACAATGGGTAACATCACTATTTATGCTAAAAATGGGTAAGTTCTGAAATCAAAAACTTGAAATTACATTTTATTATGTACACTTCCACGAGTCTAAAACGGTTTAAATTTCCACGATCCGACATCAAATACCTGAGTTATGAGCATTCAAAGATGATCATGCTTTATAACTTGCATATCTCGGCCAAAATAAGTCCGATCTTTGAGTGGTATACCTTTTTAGACTCGTTAAGATCAGAATTTTAGATTGCCATTTAGAAATGGCCATGCCAGCAAATTTCATTTTTTGCCAAAAATGACCATGATCCGACATCAAATACCCGAGTTATGAGCATTCAAAGATGACCATGTAATATTTTCAGCATTAACAAAAAAATTCGATTTTTGGAGCTTCATAACTTGCATATCTCGGCCGAAATAAGTCCGATCTTTGAGTGGTATACCTTTTGAGACTCGTTAAGATCAGAAAAATAAATTGCCATTTAAAAATGGCCATGCCAGCATATTTCCTTTTTTTGCAAAAATGACAAGGGGTAACATCACTATTTCTGTTAAAAATGGGTAAGTTCTGAAATCAAAAACTTGAAATTACATTTTATTATGTACACTTCCACGAGTCTAAAACGGTTTAAATTTCCACGATCCGATATCAAATACCCGAGTTTTGAGCATTCAAAGATGACCATTCTTTAAACTTGCATATCTCCAAAATAAGTCCGATCTTTGAGTGGTATACCTTTTTAGACTCGTTAAGATCAGAATTATAGATTGCCATTTAAAAATGGCCATGCCAGCAAATTTCATTTTTTGCCAAAAATGACCATGATCCGACATCAAATACCCGAGTTATGAGCATTCAAAGATGACCATGTAATATTTTCAGCACCAACAAAAAAATAAGATTTTTGGAGCTTCATAACTTGCATATCTCGGCCAAAATAAGTCCGATCTTTGAGTGGTATACCTTTTTAGACTCGTTAAGATCAGAATTATAGATTGCCATTTAAAAATGGCCATGCCAGAAAATTTAATTTTTTTCCAAAAATGACCATGATCCGACATCAAATACCCGAGTTATGAGCATTCAAAGATGACCATGTAATATTTTCAGCATTAACAAAAAAATTAGATTTTTGGAGCTTCATAACTTGCATATCTCGGCCAAAATAAGTCCGATCTTTGAGTGGTATACCTTTTTAGACTCGTTAAGATCAGAATTATAGATTGCCATTTAAAAATGGCCATACCAGCAAATTTCATTTTTTGCCAAAAATGACCATGATCCGACATCAAATACCCGAGTTATGAGCATTCAAAGATAACCATGTAATATTTTCAGCATTAACAAAAAAATAAGATTTTTGGAGCTTCATAACTTGCATATCTCGGCCAAAATAAGTCCGATCTTTGAGTGGTATACCTTTTTAGACTCGTTAAGATCAGAATTATAGATTGCCATTTAAAAATGGCCATGCCAGAAAATTTCATTTTTTGCCAAAAATGACCATGATCCGACATCAAATACCCGAGTTATGAGCATTCAAAGATGACCATGTAATATTTTCAGCATTAACAAAAAAATAAGATTTTTGGAGCTTCATAACTTGCATATCTCGGCCAAAATAAGTCCGATCTTTGAGTGGTATACCTTTTTAGACTCGTTAAGATCAGAATTATAGATTGCCATTTAAAAATGGCCATGCCAGCAAATTTCATTTTTTGCCAAAAATGACCATGATCCGACATCAAATACCCGAGTTATGAGCATTCAAAGATGACCATGTAATATTTTCAGCATTAACAAAAAAATAAGATTTTTGGAGCTTCATAACTTGCATATCTCGGCCAAAATAAGTCCGATCTTTGAGTGGTATACCTTTTTAGACTCGTTAAGATCAGAATTATAGATTGCCATTTAAAAATGGCCATGCCAGCAAATTTCATTTTTTGCCAAAAATGATTAGCCATGATCCGACATCAAATACCCGAGTTATGAGCATTCAAAGATGACCATGTAATATTTTCAGCATTAACAAAAAAATAAGATTTTTGGAGCTTCATAACTTGCATATCTCGGCCAAAATAAGTCCGATCTTTGAGTGGTATACCTTTTTAGACTCGTTAAGATCAGAATTATAGATTGCCATTTAAAAATGGCCATGCCAGCAAATTTCATTTTTTGCCAAAAATGACCATGATCCGACATCAAATACCCGAGTTATGAGCATTCAAAGATGACCATGTAATATTTTCAGCATTAACAAAAAAATTAGATTTTTGGAGCTTCATAACTTGCATATCTCGGCCAAAATAAGTCCGATCTTTGAGTGGTATACCTTTTTAGACTCGTTAAGATCAGAATTATAGATTGCCATTTAAAAATGGCCATGCCAGCAAATTTCATTTTTTGCCAAAAATGACCATGATCCGACATCAAATACCCGAGTTATGAGCATTCAAAGATGACCATGTAATATTTTCAGCATTATCAAAAAAATAAGATTTTTGGAGCTTTATAACTTGCATATCTCGGCCAAAATAAGTCCGATCTTTGAGTAGTATACCTTTTTAGACTCGTTAAGATCAGAATTATAGATTGCCATTTAAAAATGGCCATGCCAGCAAATTTCATTTTTTGCCAAAAATGACCATGATCCGACATCAAATACCCGAGTTATGAGCATTCAAAGATGACCATGTAATATTTTCAGCATTAACAAAAAAATAAGATTTTTGGAGCTTCATAACTTGCATATCTCGGCCAAAATAAGTCCGATCTTTGAGTGGTATACCTTTTTAGACTCGTTAAGATCAGAATTATAGATTGCCATTTAAAAATGGCCATGCCAGCAAATTTCATTTTTTGCCAAAAATGACCATGATCTGACATCAAATACCCGAGTTATGAGCATTCAAAGATGACCATGTAATATTTTCAGCATTAACAAAAAAATAAGATTTTTGGAGCTTCATAACTTGCATATCTCGGCCAAAATAAGTCCGATCTTTGAGTGGTATACCTTTTTAGACTCGTTAAGATCAGAATTATAGATTGCCATTTAAAAATGTCCATGCCAGCAAATTTCATTTTTTGCCAAAAATGACAATGGGTAGGTAACATCACTATTTATGCTAAAAATGGGTAAGTTCTGAAATCAAAAACTTGAAATTACATTTTATTATGTACACTTCCACGAGTCTAAAACGGTTTAAATTTCCACGATCCGACATCAAATACCTGAGTTATGAGCATTCAAAGATGATCATGCTTTAAACTTGCATATCTCGGCCAAAATAAGTCCGATCTTTGAGTGGTATACCTTTTTAGACTCGTTAAGATCAGAATTTTAGATTGCCATTTAGAAATGGCCATGCCAGCAAATTTCATTTTTTGCCAAAAATGACCATGATCCGACATCAAATACCCGAGTTATGAGCATTCAAAGATGACCATGTAATATTTTCAGCATTAACAAAAAAATTCGATTTTTGGAGCTTCATAACTTGCATATCTCGGCCGAAATAAGTCCGATCTTTGAGTGGTATACCTTTTTAGACTCGTTAAGATCAGAAAAATAAATTGCCATTTAAAAATGGCCATGCCAGCAAATTTCCTTTTTTTGCAAAAATGACAAGGGGTAACATCACTATTTCTGCTAAAAATGGGTAAGTTCTGAAATCAAAAACTTGAAATTACATTTTATTATGTACACTTCCACGAGTCTAAAACGGTTTAAATTTCCACGATCCGACATCAAATACCCGAGTTATGAGCATTCAAAGATGACCATTAATATTTTACAAAAAAAAATTCTTCAAAACTTGCATATCTCGGCAAAATAAGTCCGATCTTTGAGTAGTATACCTTTTTAGACTCGTTAAGATCAGAATTATAGATTGCCATTTAAAAATGGCCATGCCAGCAAATTTCATTTTTTGCCAAAAATGACCATGATCCGACATCAAATACCCGAGTTATGAGCATTCAAAGATGACCATGTAATATTTTCAGCATTAACAAAAAAATAAGATTTTTGGAGCTTCATAACTTGCATATCTCGGCCAAAATAAGTCCGATCTTTGAGTGGTATACCTTTTTAGACTCGTTAAGATCAGAATTATAGATTGCCATTTAAAAATGGCCATGCCAGCAAATTTCATTTTTTGCCAAAAATGACCATGATCCGACATCAAATACCCGAGTTATGAGCATTCAAAGATGACCATGTAATATTTTCAGCATTAACAAAAAAATAAGATTTTTGGAGCTTCATAACTTGCATATCTCGGCCAAAATAAGTCCGATCTTTGAGTGGTATACCTTTTTAGACTCGTTAAGATCAGAATTATAGATTGCCATTTAAAAATGGCCATGCCAGCAAATTTCATTTTTTGCCAAAAATTACCATGATCCGACATCAAATACCCGAGTTATGAGCATTCAAAGATGACCATGTAATATTTTCAGCATTAACAAAAAAATAAGATTTTTGGAGCTTCATAACTTGCATATCTCGGCCAAAATAAGTCCGATCTTTGAGTGGTATACCTTTTTAGACTCGTTAAGATCAGAATTATAGATTGCCATTTAAAAATGGCCATGCCAGCAAATTTCATTTTTTGCCAAAAATGACCATGATCCGACATCAAATACCCGAGTTATGAGCATTCAAAGATGACCATGTAATATTTTCAGCATTAACAAAAAAATAAGATTTTTGGAGCTTCATAACTTGCATATCTCGGCCAAAATAAGTCCGATCTTTGAGTGGTATACCTTTTTAGACTCGTTAAGATCAGAATTATAGATTGCCATTTAAAAATGGCCATGCCAGCAAATTTCATTTTTTGCCAAAAATGACCATGATCCGACATCAAATACCCGAGTTATGAGCATTCAAAGATGACCATGTAATATTTTCAGCATTAACAAAAAAATAAGATTTTTGGAGCTTCATAACTTGCATATCTCGGCCAAAATAAGTCCGATCTTTGAGTGGTATACCTTTTTAGACTCGTTAAGATCAGAATTATAGATTGCCATTTAAAAATGGCCATGCCAGCAAATTTCATTTTTTGCCAAAAATGACCATGATCCGACATCAAATACCCGAGTTATGAGCATTCAAAGATGACCATGTAATATTTTCAGCATTAACAAAAAAATAAGATTTTTGGAGCTTCATAACTTGCATATCTCGGCCAAAATAAGTCCGATCTTTGAGTGGTATACCTTTTTAGACTCGTTAAGATCAGAATTATAGATTGCCATTTAAAAATGGCCATGCCAGCAAATTTCATTTTTTGCCAAAAATGACCATGATCCGACATCAAATACCCGAGTTATGAGCATTCAAAGATGACCATGTAATATTTTCAGCATTAACAAAAAAATAAGATTTTTGGAGCTTCATAACTTGCATATCTCGGCCAAAATAAGTCCGATCTTTGAGTGGTATACCTTTTTAGACTCGTTAAGATCAGAATTATAGATTGCCATTTAAAAATGGCCATGCCAGCAAATTTCATTTTTTGCCAAAAATGACCATGATCCGACATCAAATACCCGAGTTATGAGCATTCAAAGATGACCATGTAATATTTTCAGCATTAACAAAAAAATAAGATTTTTGGAGCTTCATAACTTGCATATCTCGGCCAAAATAAGTCCGATCTTTGAGTGGTATACCTTTTTAGACTCGTTAAGATCAGAATTATAGATTGCCATTTAAAAATGGCCATGCCAGCAAATTTCATTTTTTGCCAAAAATGACCATGATCTGACATCAAATACCCGAGTTATGAGCATTCAAAGATGACCATGTAATATTTTCAGCATTAACAAAAAAATAAGATTTTTGGAGCTTCATAACTTGCATATCTCGGCCAAAATAAGTCCGATCTTTGAGTGGTATACCTTTTTAGACTCGTTAAGATCAGAATTATAGATTGCCATTTAAAAATGGCCATGCCAGCAAATTTCATTTTTTGCCAAAAATGACCATGATCCGACATCAAATACCCGAGTTATGAGCATTCAAAGATGACCATGTAATATTTTCAGCATTAACAAAAAAATAAGATTTTTGGAGCTTCATAACTTGCATATCTCGGCCAAAATAAGTCCGATCTTTGAGTGGTATACCTTTTTAGACTCGTTAAGATCAGAATTATAGATTGCCATTTAAAAATGGCCATGCCAGCAAATTTCATTTTTTGCCAAAAATGACCATGATCCGACATCAAATACCCGAGTTATGAGCATTCAAAGATGACCATGTAATATTTTCAGCATTAACAAAAAAATAAGATTTTTGGAGCTTCATAACTTGCATATCTCGGCCAAAATAAGTCCGATCTTTGAGTGGTATACCTTTTTAGACTCGTTAAGATCAGAATTATAGATTGCCATTTAAAAATGGCCATGCCAGCAAATTTAATTTTTTGCCAAAAATGACCATGATCCGACATCAAATACCCGAGTTATGAGCATTCAAAGATGACCATGTAATATTTTCAGCATTAACAAAAAAATAAGATTTTTGGAGCTTCATAACTTGCATATCTCGGCCAAAATAAGTCCGATCTTTGAGTGGTATACCTTTTTAGACTCGTTAAGATCAGAATTATAGATTGCCATTTAAAAATGGCCATGCCAGCAAATTTCATTTTTTGCCAAAAAATGACCATGGATCCGACATCAAATACCCGAGTTATGAGCATTCAAAGATGACCATGTAATATTTTCAGCATTAAAACAAAAATTCACGATCATAACCGATTTTTGGAGCCTTCATAACTTGCATATCTCGGCCAAAATAAGTCCGATCTTTGAGTGGTATACCTTTTTAGACTCGTTAAGATCAGAATTATAGATTGCCATTTAAAAATGGCCATGCCAGCAAATTTCATTTTTTGCCAAAAATGACCATGATCCGACATCAAATACCCGAGTTATGAGCATTCAAAGATGACCATGTAATATTTTCAGCATTAACAAAAAAATAAGATTTTTGGAGCTTCATAACCTGCATATCTCGGCCAAAATAAGTCCGATCTTTGAGTGGTATACCTTTTTAGACTCGTTAAGATCAGAATTATAGATTGCCATTTAAAAATGGCCATGCCAGCAAATTTCATTTTATGCCAAAAATGACCATGATCCGACATCAAATACCCGAGTTATGAGCATTCAAAGATGACCATGTAATATTTTCAGCATTAACAAAAAAAATAATATTTTTGGAGCTTCATAACTTGCATATCTCGGCCAAAATAAGTCCAATCTTTGAGTGGTATACCTTTTTAGACTTGTTAAGATCAGAATTATAGATTGCCATTTAAAAATGGCCATGCCAGCAAATTTCATTTTTTGCCAAAAATGACCATGATCCGACATCAAATACCCGAGTTATGAGCATTCAAAGATGACCATGTAATATTTTCAGCATTAACAAAAAAATAAGATTTTTGGAGCTTCATAACCTGCATATCTCGGCCAAAATAAGTCCGATCTTTGAGTGGTATACCTTTTTAGACTCGTTAAGATCAGAATTATAGATTGCCATTTAAAAATGGCCATGCCAGCAAATTTCATTTTTTGGCAAAAATGAACATGATCCGACATCAAATACCCGAGTTATGAGCATTCAAAGATGACCATGTAATATTTTCAGCATTAACAAAAAAATAAGATTTTTGGAGCTTCATAACTTGCATATCTCGGCCAAAATAAGTCCGATCTTTGAGTGGTATACCTTTTTAGACTCGTTAAGATCAGAATTATAGATTGCCATTTAAAAATGGCCATGCCAGCAAATTTCATTTTATGCCAAAAATGACCATGATCCGACATCAAATACCCGAGTTATGAGCATTCAAAGATGACCATGTAATATTTTCAGCATTAACAAAAAAATAATATTTTTGGAGCTTCATAACTTGCATATCTCGGCCAAAATAAGTCCAATCTTTGAGTGGTATACCTTTTTAGACTTGTTAAGATCAGAATTATAGATTGCCATTTAAAAATGGCCATGCCAGCAAATTTCATTTTTTGCCAAAAATGACCTTGATCCGACATCAAATACCCGAGTTATGAGCATTCAAAGATGACCATGTAATATTTTCAGCATTAACAAAAAAATAAGATTTTTGGAGCTTCATAACTTGCATATCTCGGCCAAAATAAGTCCGATCTTTGAGTGGTATACCTTTTTAGACTCGTTAAGATCAGAATTATAGATTGCCATTTAAAAATGGCAATGCCAGAAAATTTCATTTTATGCCAAAAATGACCATGATCTGACATCAAATACCCGAGTTATGAGCATTCAAAGATGACCATTCTTTAAACTTGCATATCTCCAAAATAAGTCCGATCTTTGAGTAGTATACCTTTTTAGACTCGTTAAGATCAGAATTATAGATTGCCATTTAAAAATGGCCATGCCAGCAAATTTCATTTTTTGCCAAAAATGACCATGATCCGACATCAAATACCCGAGTTATGAGCATTCAAAGATGACCATGTAATATTTTCAGCATTAACAAAAAAATAAGATTTTTGGAGCTTCATAACTTGCATATCTTGTCCAAAATAAGTCCGATCTTTGAGTGGTATACCTTTTTAGACTCGTTAAGATCAGAATTAAAGATTGCCATTTAAAAATGGCCATGCCAGAAAATTTCATTTTTTGCCAAAAATGACCATGATCTGACATCAAATACCCGAGTTATGAGCATTCAAAGATGACCATGTAATATTTTCAGCATTAACAAAAAAATAAGATTTTTGGAGCTTCATAACTTGCATATCTCGGCCAAAATAAGTCCGATCTTTGAGTGGTATACCCTTTTAGACTCGTTAAGATCAGAATTATAGATAGCCATTTAAAAATGTCCATGCCAGCAAATTTCATTTTTTTCCAAAAATGACAATGGGTAGGTAACATCACTATTTATGCTAAAAATGGGTAAGTTCTGAATCAAAAACTTGAAATTACATTTTATTATGTACACTTCCACGAGTCTAAACGGTTTAAATTTCCACGATCCGACATCAAATACCTGAGTTATGAGCATTCAAAGATGATCATGCTTTAAACTTGCATATCTCGGCCAAAATAAGTTCGATTTTTGAGTGGTATACCTTTTTAGACTCGTTAAGATCAGAATTTTAGATTGCCATTTAGAAATGGCCATGCCAGCAAATGTAATTTTTTGCCAAAAATGACCATGATCCGACATCAAATACCCGAGTTATGAGCATTCAAAGATGACCATGTAATATTTTCAGCATTAACAAAAAAATTCGATTTTTGGAGCTTCATAACTTGCATATCTCGGCCGAAATAAGTCCGATCTTTGAGTGGTATACCTTTTTAGACTCGTTAAGATCAGAAAAAATAAATTGCCATTTAAAAATGGCCATGCTAGTAAATTTCCTTTTTGACAAAAATGACAAGTGGTAACATCACTATTTCTGCTAAAAATGGGTAAGTTCTGAAATCAAAAACTTGAAATTACATTTTATTATGTACACTTCCACGAGTCTAAAACGGTTTAAATTTTCACGATCCGACATCAAATACCCGAGTTATGAGCATTCAAAGATGACCATTCTTAAAACTTGCATATCTCCAAAATAAGTCCGATCTTTGAGTAGTATACCTTTTTAGACTCGTTAAGATCAGAATTAAAAATTGCCATTTAAAAATGGCCATGCCAGCAAATTTCATTTTTTGCCAAAAATGACCATGATCCGACATCAAATACCCGAGTTATGAGCATTCAAAGATGACCATGTAATATTTTCAGCATTAACAAAAAAAAAAGATTTTTGGAGCTTCATAACCTGCATATCTCGGTCAAAATAAGTCCGATCTTTGAGTGGTATACCTTTTTAGACTCGTTAAGATCAGAATTATAAGATTGCCATTTAAAAATGGCCATGCCAGCAAATTTAATTTTAAACCCAAAAATGACCATGATCCGACATCAAATACCCGAGTTATGAGCATTCAAAGATGACCATGTAATATTTTCAGCATTAACAAAAAAATAATATTTTTGGAGCTTCATAACTTGCATATCTCGGCCAAAATAAGTCCAATCTTTGAGTGGTATACCTTTTTAGACTTGTTAAGATCAGGAATTATAGATTGCCATTTAAAAATGGCCATGCAAGCAAATTTCATTTTTTGCCAAAAAAAAATTACCATGATCCGACATCAAATACTCGAGTTATGAGCATTCAAAGATGACCATGTAATATTTTCAGCATTAACAAAAAATAAGATTTTTGGAGCTTCATAACCTGCATATCTCGGCCAAAATAAGTCCGATCTTTGAGTGGTATACCTTTTTAGACTCGTTAAGATCAGAATTATAGATTGCCATTTAAAAATAGCCATGCCAGCAAATTTCATTTTTTGCCAAAAATGACCATGATCCGACATCAAATACCCGAGTTATGAGCATTCAAAGATGACCATGTAATATTTTCAGCATGAACAAAAAAATAAGATTTTTGGAGCTTCATAACCTGCATATCTCGGCCAAAATAAGTCCGATCTTTGAGTGCTCTTTTTGGACTCGTTAAGATCAGAATTATAGATTGCCATTTAAAAATGGCCATGCAGCAAATTTAATTTTATGCCAAAAATGACCATGATCCGACATCAAATACCCGAGTTATGAGCATTCAAAGATGACCATGTAATATTTTCAGCATTAACAAAAAAATAATATTTTTGGAGCTTCATAACTTGCATATCTCGGCCAAAATAAGTCCAATCTTTGAGTGGTATACCTTTTTAGACTTGTTAAGATCAGAATTATAGATTGCCATTTAAAAATGTGCCATGCCAGTAAATTTCATTTTTTGCCAAAAATGACCATGATCCGACATCAAATACCCGAGTTCCATGAGCATTCAAAGATGACCATGTAATATCTTTAGCATTAACAAAAAAATAAGATTTTTGGAGCTTCATAACTTGCATATCTCGGCCAAAATAAGTCCGATCTTTGAGTGGTATACCTTTTTAGACTCGTTAAAGATCAGAATTATGGATTGCCATTTAAAAATGGCCATGCCAGAAAATTTCATTTGTTGCCAAAAATGACCATGATCTGACCATCAAATACCCGAGTTATGAGCATTCAAAGATGACCATTCTTTAAACTTGCATATCTCCAAAATAAAGTCCGATCTTTTGAGTAGTATACCTTTTTAGACTCGTTAAGATCAGAATTATAGATTGTAATTTAAAAAATGGCCATGCCAGCAAATTTCCATTTTTGCCAAAAATGACCATGATCCGACATCAAATACCCGAGTTATGAGCATTCAAAGATGACCATGTAATATTTTCAGCATTAACAAAAAAATAAGATTTTTGGAGCTTCATAACTTGCATATCTCGGCCAAAATAAGTCCGATCTTTGAGTGGTATACCTTTTTTTAGACTCGTTAAGATCAGAATTATAGATTGCCATTTAAAAATGGCCATGCCAGCAAATTTCATTTTTTGCCAAAAATGACCATGATCTGACATCAAATACCCCGAGTTATGAGCATTCAAAGATGACCATGCAATATTTTCAGCATTAACAAAAAAATAAGATTTTTTGGAGCTTCATAACGTGCATATCTCGGCCAAAAATGAGTCCGATCTTTGAGTGGTATACCCTTTTAGACTCGTTAAGATCAGAATTATAGATTGCCATTTAAAAATATCCATGCCAGCAAATTTCATTTTTTGCCAAAAATGACAATGGGTAGGTAACATCACTATTTATGCTAAAAATGGGTAAGTTCTGAATTCTGAAATCGAACTACATTTTAATATAGCAACTTCCACGAGTCTAAACGGTTTAAATTTTCCACGATCCGACATCAAATACCTGAGTTATGAGCATTCAAAGATGATCATGCCTTAAACTTGCATATCTCGGCCAAAAATAAGTCCGATCTTTGAGTGGTATACCTTTTTAGACTCGTTAAGATCAGAATTATAGATTGCCATTTAAAAATGGCCATGCCAGCAAATTTCATTTTTTGCCAAAAATGACCATGATCCGACAACAAATACCCGAGTTATGAGCATTCAAAGATGACCATGTAATATTTTCAGCATTAACAAAAAAAATTCGATTTTTGGAGCTTCATAACTTGCATATCTCGGCCGAAATAAGTCCGATCTTTGAGTGGTATACCTTTTTAGACTCGTTAAGATCAGAAAAATAAATTGCCATTTAAAAATGGCCATGCCAGCAAATTTAATTTTATGCCAAAAATGACCATGATCCGACATCAAATACCCGAGTTATGAGCATTCAAAGATGACCATGTAATATTTTCAGCATTAACAAAAAAATAATATTTTTGGAGCTTCATAACTTGCATATCTCGGCCAAAATAAGTCCAATCTTTGAGTGGTATACCTTTTTAGACTCGTTAAGATCAGAATTATAGATTGCCATTTAAAAATGGCCATGCCAGCAAATTTCATTTTTTGCCAAAAATTACCATGATCCGACAACAAATACCCGAGTTATGAGCATTCAAAGATGACCATGTAATATTTTCAGCATTAACAAAAAAATAAGATTTTTGGAGCTTCACAACCTGCATATCTCGGCCAAAATAAGTCCGATCTTTGAGTGGTATACCTTTTTAGACTCGTTAAGATCAGATTTATAGATTGCCATTTAAAAATGGCCATGCCAGCAAATTTCATTTTTTGCCAAAAATGACCATGATCCGACATCAAATACCCGAGTTATGAGCATTCAAAGATGACCATGTAATATTTTCAGCATGAACTAAAAAATAAGATTTTTTGGAGCTTCATAACCTGCATCTCTCGAGCCAAAATAGGAAGTCCGATCTTTGAGTGCTCGTTTTAGACTCGTTAAGATCAGAATTATAGATTGCCATTTAAAAATGGCCATGCAGCAAATTTAATTTTATGCCAAAAATGACCATGATCCGACATCAAATACCCGAGTTATGAGCATTCAAAGATGACCATGTAATATTTTCAGCATAAACAAAAAAATAATATTTTTAGAGCCTCACAACTTGCATCTCTCGGCCAAAATAAGTCCAATCTTTTGAGTGGTATACCTTTTAGACTTGTTAAGATCAGAAGTATAGATTGCCATTTTTAAAATGGCCATGCCAGTAAATTTCATTTTTTGCCAAAAATGACCTTGATCCGACATCAAATACCCGAGTTATGAGCATTCAAAGATGACCATGTAATATTTTCAGCATTAACTTAAAAATAAGATTTTTGGAGCTTCATAACTTGCATATCTCGGCCAAAATAAGTCCGATCTTTGAGTGGTATACCTTTTTAGACTCGTTAAGATCAGAAAAATAAATTGCCATTTAAAAATGGCCATACCAGCAAATTTCCCTTTTTGGCAAAAATGACAAGGGGTAGTAACATCACTATTTCTGCTAAAAATGGGTAAGTTCTGATAAATCAAAAACTTGAAATTACATTTTATTATGTACACTTCCACGAGTCTAAAACGGTTTAAATTTTCACGATCCGACATCAAATACCCGAGTTATAGAGCATTCAAAATGACCATTCTTTAAACTTGCATATCTCCAAAATAAGTCCGATCTTTGAGTAGTATACCTTTTTAGACTTGTTAAGATCAGAATTATAGATTGCCATTTAAAAATGGCCATGCCAGCAAATTTCATTTTTTGCCAAAAATTACCATGATCCGACATAAAATACCCGAGTTATGAGCATTCAAAGATGACCATGTAATTTTTTCAGCATTAACAAAAAAATAAGATTTTTGGAGCTTCATAACTTGCATATCTCGGCCAAAATAAGTCCGATCTTTGAGTGGTATACCTTTTTAGACTCGTTAAGATCCGAATTCTAGATTGCCATTTAAAAATGGCCATGCCAGCAAATTTCATTTTTTGCCAAAAATGACCATGATCCGACATCAAATACCCGAGTTATGAGCATTCAAAGATGACCATGTAATATTTTCAGCATTAACAAAAAAAAAAGATTTTTGGAGCTTCATAACTTGCATATCTCGGCCAAAATAAGTCCGATCTTTGAGTGCTATACCTTTTTAGACTCGTTAAGATCAGAATTATAGATTGCCATTTAAAAATGGCCATGCCAGCAAAATTCATTTATTGCCAAAAATGACCATGATCCGACATCAAATACCCGAGTTATGAGCATTCAAAGATGACCATGTAATATTTTCAGCATTAACAAAAAAATAATATTTTTGGAGCTTCATACCTTGCATATCTCGGCCAAAATAAGTCCAAACTTTGAGTGGTTTACCTTTTTAGACTCGTTAAGATCAGAATTATAGATTGCCATTTAAAAATGGCCATGCCAGCAAATTTAATTTTATGCCAAAAATGACCATGATCCGACATCAAATACCCGAGTTATGCGAGCATTCAAAGACAGACCATGTAATATTTTCAGCATTAACAAAAAAATAAGATTTTTGGAGCTTCATAACCTGCATATCTCGGCCAAAATAAGTCCGATCTTTGAGTGGTATACCTTTTTAGACTCGTTAAGATCCGAATTCTAGATTGCCATTTAAAAATGGCCATGCCAGCAAATTTCATTTTTTGCCAAAAATGACCATGATCCCACATCAAATACCCGAGTTATGAGCATTCAAAGATGACCATGTAATATTTTCAGCATTAACAAAAAAAAAAGATTTTTGGAGCTTCATAACCTGCATATCTCGGCCAAAATAAGTCCGATCTTTGAGTGCTATACCTTTTTAGACTCGTTCAGATCAGAATTATAGATTGCCATTTAAAAATGGCCATGCCAGCAAAATTCATTTATTGCCAAAAATGACCATGATCCGACATCAAATACCCGAGTTATGAGCATTCAAAGATGACCATGTAATATTTTCAGCATTAACAAAAAAATAATATTTTTGGAGCTTCATACCTTGCATATCTCGGCCAAAATAAGTCCAATCTTTGAGTGGTTTACCTTTTTAGACTCGTTAAGATCAGAATTATAGATTGCCATTTAAAAATGGCCATGCCAGCAAATTTAATTTTAAGCCAAAAATGACCATGATCCGACATCAAATACCTGAGGTATGAGCATTCAAAGATGACCATGTAATATTTTCAGCATTAACAAAAAAATAAGATTTTTGGAGCTTCATAACCTGCATATCTCGGCCAAAATAAGTTCGATCTTTGAGTGGTATACCTTTTTCGACTCGTTAAGATCAGAATTATAGAGTGCCATTTAAAAATGGCCATGCCAGCAAATTTAATTTTATGCCAAAAATGACCATGATCCGACATCAAATACCTGAGTTATGAGCATTCAAAGATGACCATGTAATATTTTCAGCATTAACAAAAAAATAATATTTTTGGAGCTTCATAACTTGCATATCTCGGCCAAATAAGTTCAATCTTTTGAGTGGTATACCTTTTTAGACTTGTTAAGATCAGAATTATAGATTGCCATTTAAAAATGGCCATGCCAGCAAATTTCATTTTTTGCCAAAAATTACCATGATCCGACATCAAATACCCGAGTTATGAGCATTCAAAGATGACCATGTAATATTTTCAGCATTAACAAAAAAGGAAGGTTTTTGGAGCTTCATAACACGCATATCTCGGCCAAAATAAGTCCGATCTTTGAGTGGTATACCTTTTTAGACTCGTTAAGATCAGAATTATAGATTGCCATTTAAAAATGGCCATGCCAGCAAATTTCCATTTTTTGCCAAAAATGACCATGATCCGACATCAAATACCCGAGTTATGAGCATTCAAAGATGACCATGTAATATTTTCAGCATGAACAAAAAAATAAGATTTTTGGAGCTTCATAACCTGCATATCTCGGCCAAAATAAGTCCGATCTTTGAGTGCTCGTTTTAGACTCGTTAAGATCAGAATTATAGATTGCCATTTAAAAATGGCCATGCAGCAAATTTAATTTTATGCCAAAAATGACCATGATCCGACATGCAAATACCCGAGTTCCGAGCATTCAAAGATGACCATGTAATATTTTCAGCATTAACAAAAAAATAATATTTTTGGAGCTTCATAACTTGCATATCTCGGCCAAAATAAGTCCAATCTTTGAGTGGTATACCTTTTTAAACTTGTTAGATCAGAATTATAGATTGCCATTTAAAAATGGCCATGCCCTATCAAATTTCATTTTTTGCCAAAAAATGACCTTGATCCGACATCAAATACCCGAGTTATGAGCATTCAAAGATGACCATGTAATATTTTCAGCATTAACAATAAAATTCGATTTTTGGAGCTTCATAACTTGCATATCTCGGCCGAAACAAGTCCGATCTTTGAGTGGTATACCTTTTTAGACTCGTTAAGATCAGAAAAATAAATTGCCATTTAAAAATGGCCATACTACAGCAAATTTCCTTTTTTGGCAAAAATGACAAGGGGTAACATCATTTCTTCTGATATAAATGGGTTCGGTCTGCAATCACAAACTCGTAATTTTATGTTCACATCTCCAGTCTCACGCGTCTTAGACAGTCTAATTCACGATCCGACATCAAATACCCGAGTTATGAGCATTCAAAAAATGACCATTTCTTTAGAACTTGCATATCTCCAAAATAAGTCCGATCTTTGAGTGGTATACCTTTTTAGACTTGTTAAGATCAGAATTATAGATTGCCATTTAAAAATGGCCATGCCAGCAAATTTCATTTTTTGCCAAAATTAACCATGATCCGACATAAAATACCCGAGTTATGAGCATTCAAAGATGACCATGTAATATTTTCAGCATTAACAAAAAAATAAGATTTTTGGAGCTTCATAACCTGCATATCTCGGCCAAAATAAGTCCGATCTTTGAGTGGTATACCTTTTTGGACTCGTTAAGATCAGAGTTATAGATTGCCATTTAAATATGCCCATGCCAGTAAATTTCATTGTTTGCCAAAAATGACCATGATCCGACATCAAATACCCGAGTTATGAGCATTCAAAGATGACCATGTAATATTTTCAGCATTAACAAAAAAAAAGATTTTTGGAGCTTCATAACCTGCATATCTCGGCCAAAATAAGTCCGATCTTTGAGTGCTATACCTTTTTAGACTCGTTCAGATCAGAATTATAGATTGCCATTTAAAAATGGCCATGCCAGCAAATTTCATTTATTGCCAAAAATGACCATGATCGCGACATCAAATACCCGAGTTATGAGCATTCAAAGATGACCATGTAATATTTTCAGCATTAACAAAAAAATAAGATTTTTGGAGCTTCATAACTTGCATATCTCGGCCAAAATAAGTCCAAACTTTGAGTGGTATACCTTTTTAGACTCGTTAAGATCAGAATTATAGATTGCCATTTAAAAATGGCCATGCCAGCAAATTTAATTTTATGCCAAAAATGACCATGATTCGACATCAAATACCCGAGTTATGAGCATTCAAAGATGACCATGTAATATTTTCAGCATTAACAAAAAAATAAGATTTTTGGAGCTTCATAACCTGCATATCTCGGCCAAAATAAGTTCGATCTTTGAGTAGGCATACCTTTTCGACTCGTTAAGATCAGAATTATAGATTGCCATTTAAAAATGGCCATGCCAGCAAATTTAATTTTATGCCAAAAATGACCATGATCCGACATCAAATACTCGAGTAATGAGCATTCAAAGATGACCATGTAATATTTTCAGCATTAACAAAAAAATAATATTTTTGGAGCTTCATAACTTGCATATCTCAGCCAAAATAAGTCCAATCTTTTGAGTGGTATACCTTTTTAGACTTGTTAAGATCAGAATTATAGATTGCCATTTAAAAATGGCCATGCCAGCAAATTTCATTTTTTGCCAAAAATAACCATGATCCGACATCAAATACCCGAGTTATGAGCATTCAAAGATAACCATGTAATATTTTCAGCATTAACAAAAAATAAGATTTTTGGAGCTTCATAACCTGCATATCTCGGCCAAAATAAGTCCGATCTTTGAGTGGTATACCTTTTTAGACTCGTTAAGATCAGATTTATAGATTGCCATTTAAAAATGGCCATGCCAGCAAATTTCATTTTTGCCAAAAATGACCATGATCCGACATCAAATACGCGAGTTATGAGCATTCAAAGATGACCATGTAATATTTTCAGCATGAACAAAAAATAAGATTTTTGGAGCTTCATAACCTGCGTATACTCAGCCAAAATAAGTCCGATCTTTGAGTGCTCCCCGTTTTAGACTCGTTAAGATCAGAATTATAGATTGCCATTTAAAAATGGCCATGCCAGCAAATTTAATTTTTTGCCAAAAATGACCATGATCCGACATCAAATACCCGAGTTATGAGCATTCAAAGATGACCATGTAATATTTTCAGCATTAACAAAAAAATAAGATTTTTGGAGCTTCATAACTTGCATATCTCGGCCAAAATAAGTCCGATCTTTGAGTGGTATACCTTTTTAGACTCGTTAAGATCAGAATTATAGATTGCCATTTAAAAATGGCCATGCCAGCAAATTTAATTTTTTGCCAAAAATGACCATGATCCGACATCAAATACCCGAGTTATGAGCATTCAAAGATGACCATGTAATATTTTCAGCATTAACAAAAAAATAAGATTTTTGGAGCTTCATAACTTGCATATCTCGGCCAAAATAAGTCCGATCTTTGAGTGGTATACCTTTTTAGACTCGTTAAGATCAGAATTATAGATTGCCATTTAAAAATGGCCATGCCAGCAAATTTCATTTTTTGCCAAAAATGACCATGATCCGACATCAAATACCCGAGTTATGAGCATTCAAAGATGACCATGTAATATTTTCAGCATTAACAAAAAAATAAGATTTTTGGAGCTTCATAACTTGCATATCTCGGCCAAAATAAGTCCGATCTTTGAGTGGTATACCTTTTTAGACTCGTTAAGATCAGAATTATAGATTGCCATTTAAAAATGGCCATGCCAGCAAATTTCATTTTTTGCCAAAAATGACCATGATCCGACATCAAATACCCGAGTTATGAGCATTCAAAGATGACCATGTAATATTTTCAGCATTAACAAAAAAATAAGATTTTTGGAGCTTCATAACTTGCATATCTCGGCCAAAATAAGTCCGATCTTTGAGTGGTATACCTTTTTAGACTCGTTAAGATCAGAATTATAGATTGCCATTTAAAAATGGCCATGCCAGCAAATTTCATTTTTTGCCAAAAATGACCATGATCCGACATCAAATACCCGAGTTATGAGCATTCAAAGATGACCATGTAATATTTTCAGCATTAACAAAAAAATAAGATTTTTGGAGCTTCATAACTTGCATATCTCGGCCAAAATAAGTCCGATCTTTGAGTGGTATACCTTTTTAGACTCGTTAAGATCAGAATTATAGATTGCCATTTAAAAATGGCCATGCCAGCAAATTTCATTTTTTGCCAAAAATGACCATGATCCGACATCAAATACCCGAGTTATGAGCATTCAAAGATGACCATGTAATATTTTCAGCATTAACAAAAAAATAAGATTTTTGGAGCTTCATAACTTGCATATCTCGGCCAAAATAAGTCCGATCTTTGAGTGGTATACCTTTTTAGACTCGTTAAGATCAGAATTATAGATTGCCATTTAAAAATGGCCATGCCAGCAAATTTCATTTTTTGCCAAAAATGACCATGATCCGACATCAAATACCCGAGTTATGAGCATTCAAAGATGACCATGTAATATTTTCAGCATTAACAAAAAAATAAGATTTTTGGAGCTTCATAACTTGCATATCTCGGCCAAAATAAGTCCGATCTTTGAGTGGTATACCTTTTTAGACTCGTTAAGATCAGAATTATAGATTGCCATTTAAAAATGGCCATGCCAGCAAATTTCATTTTTTGCCAAAAATGACCATGATCCGACATCAAATACCCGAGTTATGAGCATTCAAAGATGACCATGTAATATTTTCAGCATTAACAAAAAAATAAGATTTTTGGAGCTTCATAACTTGCATATCTCGGCCAAAATAAGTCCGATCTTTGAGTGGTATACCTTTTTAGACTCGTTAAGATCAGAATTATAGATTGCCATTTAAAAATGGCCATGCCAGCAAATTTCATTTTTTGCCAAAAATGACCATGATCCGACATCAAATACCCGAGTTATGAGCATTCAAAGATGACCATGTAATATTTTCAGCATTAACAAAAAAATAAGATTTTTGGAGCTTCATAACTTGCATATCTCGGCCAAAATAAGTCCGATCTTTGAGTGGTATACCTTTTTAGACTCGTTAAGATCAGAATTATAGATTGCCATTTAAAAATGGCCATGCCAGCAAATTTCATTTTTTGCCAAAAATGACCATGATCCGACATCAAATACCCGAGTTATGAGCATTCAAAGATGACCATGTAATATTTTCAGCATTAACAAAAAAATAAGATTTTTGGAGCTTCATAACTTGCATATCTCGGCCAAAATAAGTCCGATCTTTGAGTGGTATACCTTTTTAGACTCGTTAAGATCAGAATTATAGATTGCCATTTAAAAATGGCCATGCCAGCAAATTTAATTTTTTGCCAAAAATGACCATGATCCGACATCAAATACCCGAGTTATGAGCATTCAAAGATGACCATGTAATATTTTCAGCATTAACAAAAAAATAAGATTTTTGGAGCTTCATAACTTGCATATCTCGGCCAAAATAAGTCCGATCTTTGAGTGGTATACCTTTTTAGACTCGTTAAGATCAGAATTATAGATTGCCATTTAAAAATGGCCATGCCAGCAAATTTAATTTTTTGCCAAAAATGACCATGATCCGACATCAAATACCCGAGTTATGAGCATTCAAAGATGACCATGTAATATTTTCAGCATTAACAAAAAAATAAGATTTTTGGAGCTTCATAACTTGCATATCTCGGCCAAAATAAGTCCGATCTTTGAGTGGTATACCTTTTTAGACTCGTTAAGATCAGAATTATAGATTGCCATTTAAAAATGGCCATGCCAGCAAATTTCATTTTTTGCCAAAAATGACCATGATCCGACATCAAATACCCGAGTTATGAGCATTCAAAGATGACCATGTAATATTTTCAGCATTAACAAAAAAATAAGATTTTTGGAGCTTCATAACTTGCATATCTCGGCCAAAATAAGTCCGATCTTTGAGTGGTATACCTTTTTAGACTCGTTAAGATCAGAATTATAGATTGCCATTTAAAAATGGCCATGCCAGCAAATTTCATTTTTTGCCAAAAATGACCATGATCCGACATCAAATACCCGAGTTATGAGCATTCAAAGATGACCATGTAATATTTTCAGCATTAACAAAAAAATAAGATTTTTGGAGCTTCATAACTTGCATATCTCGGCCAAAATAAGTCCGATCTTTGAGTGGTATACCTTTTTAGACTCGTTAAGATCAGAATTATAGATTGCCATTTAAAAATGGCCATGCCAGCAAATTTCATTTTTTGCCAAAAATGACCATGATCCGACATCAAATACCCGAGTTATGAGCATTCAAAGATGACCATGTAATATTTTCAGCATTAACAAAAAAATAAGATTTTTGGAGCTTCATAACTTGCATATCTCGGCCAAAATAAGTCCGATCTTTGAGTGGTATACCTTTTTAGACTCGTTAAGATCAGAATTATAGATTGCCATTTAAAAATGGCCATGCCAGCAAATTTCATTTTTTGCCAAAAATGACCATGATCCGACATCAAATACCCGAGTTATGAGCATTCAAAGATGACCATGTAATATTTTCAGCATTAACAAAAAAATAAGATTTTTGGAGCTTCATAACTTGCATATCTCGGCCAAAATAAGTCCGATCTTTGAGTGGTATACCTTTTTAGACTCGTTAAGATCAGAATTATAGATTGCCATTTAAAAATGGCCATGCCAGCAAATTTCATTTTTTGCCAAAAATGACCATGATCCGACATCAAATACCCGAGTTATGAGCATTCAAAGATGACCATGTAATATTTTCAGCATTAACAAAAAAATAAGATTTTTGGAGCTTCATAACTTGCATATCTCGGCCAAAATAAGTCCGATCTTTGAGTGGTATACCTTTTTAGACTCGTTAAGATCAGAATTATAGATTGCCATTTAAAAATGGCCATGCCAGCAAATTTCATTTTTTGCCAAAAATGACCATGATCCGACATCAAATACCCGAGTTATGAGCATTCAAAGATGACCATGTAATATTTTCAGCATTAACAAAAAAATAAGATTTTTGGAGCTTCATAACTTGCATATCTCGGCCAAAATAAGTCCGATCTTTGAGTGGTATACCTTTTTAGACTCGTTAAGATCAGAATTATAGATTGCCATTTAAAAATGGCCATGCCAGCAAATTTCATTTTTTGCCAAAAATGACCATGATCCGACATCAAATACCCGAGTTATGAGCATTCAAAGATGACCATGTAATATTTTCAGCATTAACAAAAAAATAAGATTTTTGGAGCTTCATAACTTGCATATCTCGGCCAAAATAAGTCCGATCTTTGAGTGGTATACCTTTTTAGACTCGTTAAGATCAGAATTATAGATTGCCATTTAAAAATGGCCATGCCAGCAAATTTCATTTTTTGCCAAAAATGACCATGATCCGACATCAAATACCCGAGTTATGAGCATTCAAAGATGACCATGTAATATTTTCAGCATTAACAAAAAAATAAGATTTTTGGAGCTTCATAACTTGCATATCTCGGCCAAAATAAGTCCGATCTTTGAGTGGTATACCTTTTTAGACTCGTTAAGATCAGAATTATAGATTGCCATTTAAAAATGGCCATGCCAGCAAATTTCATTTTTTGCCAAAAATGACCATGATCCGACATCAAATACCCGAGTTATGAGCATTCAAAGATGACCATGTAATATTTTCAGCATTAACAAAAAAATAAGATTTTTGGAGCTTCATAACTTGCATATCTCGGCCAAAATAAGTCCGATCTTTGAGTGGTATACCTTTTTAGACTCGTTAAGATCAGAATTATAGATTGCCATTTAAAAATGGCCATGCCAGCAAATTTCATTTTTTGCCAAAAATGACCATGATCCGACATCAAATACCCGAGTTATGAGCATTCAAAGATGACCATGTAATATTTTCAGCATTAACAAAAAAATAAGATTTTTGGAGCTTCATAACTTGCATATCTCGGCCAAAATAAGTCCGATCTTTGAGTGGTATACCTTTTTAGACTCGTTAAGATCAGAATTATAGATTGCCATTTAAAAATGGCCATGCCAGCAAATTTAATTTTTGCCAAAAATGACCATGATCCGACATCAAATACCCGAGTTATGAGCATTCAAAGATGACCATGTAATATTTTCAGCATTAACAAAAAAATAAGATTTTTGGAGCTTCATAACTTGCATATCTCGGCCAAAATAAGTCCGATCTTTGAGTGGTATACCTTTTTAGACTCGTTAAGATCAGAATTATAGATTGCCATTTAAAAATGGCCATGCCAGCAAATTTCATTTTTTGCCAAAAATGACCATGATCCGACATCAAATACCCGAGTTATGAGCATTCAAAGATGACCATGTAATATTTTCAGCATTAACAAAAAAATAAGATTTTTGGAGCTTCATAACTTGCATATCTCGGCCAAAATAAGTCCGATCTTTGAGTGGTATACCTTTTTAGACTCGTTAAGATCAGAATTATAGATTGCCATTTAAAAATGGCCATGCCAGCAAATTTCATTTTTTGCCAAAAATGACCATGATCCGACATCAAATACCCGAGTTATGAGCATTCAAAGATGACCATGTAATATTTTCAGCATTAACAAAAAAATAAGATTTTTGGAGCTTCATAACTTGCATATCTCGGCCAAAATAAGTCCGATCTTTGAGTGGTATACCTTTTTAGACTCGTTAAGATCAGAATTATAGATTGCCATTTAAAAATGGCCATGCCAGCAAATTTCATTTTTTGCCAAAAATGACCATGATCCGACATCAAATACCCGAGTTATGAGCATTCAAAGATGACCATGTAATATTTTCAGCATTAACAAAAAAATAAGATTTTTGGAGCTTCATAACTTGCATATCTCGGCCAAAATAAGTCCGATCTTTGAGTGGTATACCTTTTTAGACTCGTTAAGATCAGAATTATAGATTGCCATTTAAAAATGGCCATGCCAGCAAATTTATTTTTTGCCAAAAATGACCATGATCCGACATCAAATACCCGAGTTATGAGCATTCAAAGATGACCATGTAATATTTTCAGCATTAACAAAAAAATAAGATTTTTGGAGCTTCATAACCTGCATATCTCGGCCAAAATAAGTCCGATCTTTGAGTGGTATACCTTTTTAGACTCGTTAAGATCAGAATTATAGATTGCCATTTAAAAATGGCCATGCCAGCAAATTTCATTTTTTGCCAAAAATGACCATGATCCGACATCAAATACCCGAGTTATGAGCATTCAAAGATGACCATGTAATATTTTCAGCATTAACAAAAAAATAAGATTTTTGGAGCTTCATAACTTGCATATCTCGGCCAAAATAAGTCCGATCTTTGAGTGGTATACCTTTTTAGACTCGTTAAGATCAGAATTATAGATTGCCATTTAAAAATGGCCATGCCAGCAAATTTCATTTTTTGCCAAAAATGACCATGATCCGACATCAAATACCCGAGTTATGAGCATTCAAAGATGACCATGTAATATTTTCAGCATTAACAAAAAAATAAGATTTTTGGAGCTTCATAACTTGCATATCTCGGCCAAAATAAGTCCGATCTTTGAGTGGTATACCTTTTTAGACTCGTTAAGATCAGAATTATAGATTGCCATTTAAAAATGGCCATGCCAGCAAATTTCATTTTTTGCCAAAAATGACCATGATCCGACATCAAATACCCGAGTTATGAGCATTCAAAGATGACCATGTAATATTTTCAGCATTAACAAAAAAATAAGATTTTTGGAGCTTCATAACTTGCATATCTCGGCCAAAATAAGTCCGATCTTTGAGTGGTATACCTTTTTAGACTCGTTAAGATCAGAATTATAGATTGCCATTTAAAAATGGCCATGCCAGCAAATTTCATTTTTTGCCAAAAATGACCATGATCCGACATCAAATACCCGAGTTATGAGCATTCAAAGATGACCATGTAATATTTTCAGCATTAACAAAAAAATAAGATTTTTGGAGCTTCATAACTTGCATATCTCGGCCAAAATAAGTCCGATCTTTGAGTGGTATACCTTTTTAGACTCGTTAAGATCAGAATTATAGATTGCCATTTAAAAATGGCCATGCCAGCAAATTTAATTTTTTGCCAAAAATGACCATGATCCGACATCAAATACCCGAGTTATGAGCATTCAAAGATGACCATGTAATATTTTCAGCATTAACAAAAAAATAAGATTTTTGGAGCTTCATAACTTGCATATCTCGGCCAAAATAAGTCCGATCTTTGAGTGGTATACCTTTTTAGACTCGTTAAGATCAGAATTATAGATTGCCATTTAAAAATGGCCATGCCAGCAAATTTAATTTTTTGCCAAAAATGACCATGATCCGACATCAAATACCCGAGTTATGAGCATTCAAAGATGACCATGTAATATTTTCAGCATTAACAAAAAAATAAGATTTTTGGAGCTTCATAACTTGCATATCTCGGCCAAAATAAGTCCGATCTTTGAGTGGTATACCTTTTTAGACTCGTTAAGATCAGAATTATAGATTGCCATTTAAAAATGGCCATGCCAGCAAATTTCATTTTTTGCCAAAAATGACCATGATCCGACATCAAATACCCGAGTTATGAGCATTCAAAGATGACCATGTAATATTTTCAGCATTAACAAAAAAATAAGATTTTTGGAGCTTCATAACTTGCATATCTCGGCCAAAATAAGTCCGATCTTTGAGTGGTATACCTTTTTAGACTCGTTAAGATCAGAATTATAGATTGCCATTTAAAAATGGCCATGCCAGCAAATTTCATTTTTTGCCAAAAATGACCATGATCCGACATCAAATACCCGAGTTATGAGCATTCAAAGATGACCATGTAATATTTTCAGCATTAACAAAAAAATAAGATTTTTGGAGCTTCATAACTTGCATATCTCGGCCAAAATAAGTCCGATCTTTGAGTGGTATACCTTTTTAGACTCGTTAAGATCAGAATTATAGATTGCCATTTAAAAATGGCCATGCCAGCAAATTTCATTTTTTGCCAAAAATGACCATGATCCGACATCAAATACCCGAGTTATGAGCATTCAAAGATGACCATGTAATATTTTCAGCATTAACAAAAAAATAAGATTTTTGGAGCTTCATAACTTGCATATCTCGGCCAAAATAAGTCCGATCTTTGAGTGGTATACCTTTTTAGACTCGTTAAGATCAGAATTATAGATTGCCATTTAAAAATGGCCATGCCAGCAAATTTCATTTTTTGCCAAAAATGACCATGATCCGACATCAAATACCCGAGTTATGAGCATTCAAAGATGACCATGTAATATTTTCAGCATTAACAAAAAAATAAGATTTTTGGAGCTTCATAACCTGCATATCTCGGCCAAAATAAGTCCGATCTTTGAGTGGTATACCTTTTTAGACTCGTTAAGATCAGAATTATAGATTGCCATTTAAAAATGGCCATGCCAGCAAATTTCATTTTTTGCCAAAAATGACCATGATCCGACATCAAATACCCGAGTTATGAGCATTCAAAGATGACCATGTAATATTTTCAGCATTAACAAAAAAATAAGATTTTTGGAGCTTCATAACTTGCATATCTCGGCCAAAATAAGTCCGATCTTTGAGTGGTATACCTTTTTAGACTCGTTAAGATCAGAATTATAGATTGCCATTTAAAAATGGCCATGCCAGCAAATTTCATTTTTTGCCAAAAATGACCATGATCCGACATCAAATACCCGAGTTATGAGCATTCAAAGATGACCATGTAATATTTTCAGCATTAACAAAAAAATAAGATTTTTGGAGCTTCATAACTTGCATATCTCGGCCAAAATAAGTCCGATCTTTGAGTGGTATACCTTTTTAGACTCGTTAAGATCAGAATTATAGATTGCCATTTAAAAATGGCCATGCCAGCAAATTTCATTTTTTGCCAAAAATGACCATGATCCGACATCAAATACCCGAGTTATGAGCATTCAAAGATGACCATGTAATATTTTCAGCATTAACAAAAAAATAAGATTTTTGGAGCTTCATAACTTGCATATCTCGGCCAAAATAAGTCCGATCTTTGAGTGGTATACCTTTTTAGACTCGTTAAGATCAGAATTATAGATTGCCATTTAAAAATGGCCATGCCAGCAAATTTCATTTTTTGCCAAAAATGACCATGATCCGACATCAAATACCCGAGTTATGAGCATTCAAAGATGACCATGTAATATTTTCAGCATTAACAAAAAAATAAGATTTTTGGAGCTTCATAACTTGCATATCTCGGCCAAAATAAGTCCGATCTTTGAGTGGTATACCTTTTTAGACTCGTTAAGATCAGAATTATAGATTGCCATTTAAAAATGGCCATGCCAGCAAATTTCATTTTTTGCCAAAAATGACCATGATCCGACATCAAATACCCGAG
Source organism: Drosophila maculinotata (assembly GCA_035045305.1). Lineage (NCBI taxonomy): Eukaryota > Metazoa > Arthropoda > Insecta > Diptera > Drosophilidae > Drosophila > Drosophila maculinotata. The sequence goes on from JAWNPD010000285.1 coordinate 96,901, forward strand.
TTATGAGCATTCAAAGATGACCATGTAATATTTTCAGCATTAACAAAAAAATAAGATTTTTGGAGCTTCATAACCTGCATATCTCGGCCAAAATAAGTCCGATCTTTGAGTGGTATACCTTTTTAGACTCGTTAAGATCAGAATTATAGATTGCCATTTAAAAATGGCCATGCCAGCAAATTTAATTTTATGCCAAAAATGACCATGATCCGACATCAAATACCCGAGTTATGAGCATTCAAAGATGACCATGTAATATTTTCAGCATTAACAAAAAAATAAGATTTTTGGAGCTTCATAACTTGCATATCTCGGCCAAAATAAGTCCGATCTTTGAGTGGTATACCTTTTTAGACTCGTTAAGATCAGAATTATAGATTGCCATTTAAAAATGGCCATGCCAGCAAATTTCATTTTTTGCCAAAAATGACCATGATCCGACATCAAATACCCGAGTTATGAGCATTCAAAGATGACCATGTAATATTTTCAGCATTAACAAAAAATAAGATTTTTGGAGCTTCATAACTTGCATATCTCGGCCAAAATAAGTCCGATCTTTGAGTGGTATACCTTTTTAGACTCGTTAAGATCAGAATTATAGATTGCCATTTAAAAATGGCCATGCCAGCAAATTTCATTTTTTGCCAAAAATGACCATGATCCGACATCAAATACCCGAGTTATGAGCATTCAAAGATGACCATGTAATATTTTCAGCATTAACAAAAAAATAAGATTTTTGGAGCTTCATAACTTGCATATCTCGGCCAAAATAAGTCCGATCTTTGAGTGGTATACCTTTTTAGACTCGTTAAGATCAGAATTATAGATTGCCATTTAAAAATGGCCATGCCAGCAAATTTCATTTTTTGCCAAAAATGACCATGATCCGACATCAAATACCCGAGTTATGAGCATTCAAAGATGACCATGTAATATTTTCAGCATTAACAAAAAAATAAGATTTTTGGAGCTTCATAACTTGCATATCTCGGCCAAAATAAGTCCGATCTTTGAGTGGTATACCTTTTTAGACTCGTTAAGATCAGAATTATAGATTGCCATTTAAAAATGGCCATGCCAGCAAATTTCATTTTTTGCCAAAAATGACCATGATCCGACATCAAATACCCGAGTTATGAGCATTCAAAGATGACCATGTAATATTTTCAGCATTAACAAAAAATTAAGATTTTTGGAGCTTCATAACTTGCATATCTCGGCCAAAATAAGTCCGATCTTTGAGTGGTATACCTTTTTAGACTCGTTAAGATCAGAATTATAGATTGCCATTTAAAAATGGCCATGCCAGCAAATTTAATTTTTGCCAAAAATGACCATGATCCGACATCAAATACCCGAGTTATGAGCATTCAAAGATGACCATGTAATATTTTCAGCATTAACAAAAAAATAAGATTTTTGGAGCTTCATAACTTGCATATCTCGGCCAAAATAAGTCCGATCTTTGAGTGGTATACCTTTTTAGACTCGTTAAGATCAGAATTATAGATTGCCATTTAAAAATGGCCATGCCAGCAAATTTCATTTTTTGCCAAAAATGACCATGATCCGACATCAAATACCCGAGTTATGAGCATTCAAAGATGACCATGTAATATTTTCAGCATTAACAAAAAAATAAGATTTTTGGAGCTTCATAACTTGCATATCTCGGCCAAAATAAGTCCGATCTTTGAGTGGTATACCTTTTTAGACTCGTTAAGATCAGAATTATAGATTGCCATTTAAAAATGGCCATGCCAGCAAATTTCATTTTTTGCCAAAAATGACCATGATCCGACATCAAATACCCGAGTTATGAGCATTCAAAGATGACCATGTAATATTTTCAGCATTAACAAAAAAATAAGATTT
>JAWNPD010000286.1:0-7500 GCA_035045305.1 Drosophila maculinotata
TTTCCGACCTTGAGGGAGAGAATTGATAATGGTCCGATATTCTGACACAAGTAAAGCTTATTGTTTGTATGACAAGGCAAACAATAGGATGATTGTAGCCAGAGATGTCCGTTTTATTGAGCCAGTTTTAAATACGTTTCCAAAACAGATAACTAACGAAGAAATTCCAGAAACTCAAGCGAAGTCGATTCAGAGCAAAGAGAGCTAAGAGAGCGATAATGACTGAATCAAGATGTTCAATAATAAAATTGATGGAGCAGCGGTCGGCGAAAGACGCGGCAGATGAAGACTGAAACTCATAAGAACTGGATTAAGAGGGAGACCGAGAAAAGAATATACAGCTGTAAACATGTTAGCTACTGAGCAGCACGTACTACAAACTGTAGAAGAAGCATTGACAACAGCATTGAGTGGTGGGCAACTATGCAAGAGGATTATAACGCTTTGATTAGAAATGAGACGTGGACGTGTGCGCAATTGCCTTCTGGACAAAAAACAACTGGATGTCGTTGGGTGTACGCTATCAAGCGAGGTGCCAACGGGGAAGTTGAACGTTACAAAGCTAGGCTTGTTGCCAAAGGATGTGGTCAAAAGCACGGCGTTAACTACGACGAAACTTTTTCCCCTGTCGTCAGATATGCCACAATCCGAATGGTATTGGCAATAGCAGCTGAGCTGGAGCTTGATGTGTCAACAGCGTACCTTAGCGGAGACTTAGCTGAAGAGATCTACATGAAGCAGCCTAAGTTTGAGCAGCTGGATGATCAAGTTTTCAGACTCAAGAAATCCTTGTTTGGGCTTAAGCAGTCTGGTCGAATGTGGAATCTGAAATAAAACGAGACTTTGCGGGGAAATGGTTTTATGGCATGTGCAAGTGAGTCATGTTTATACACTCGTCACAACGGCTCAAACATCAACATAGTAGCAGTTTATGTTGATGATCTAATGATCTGCAGATCTTGGTGAGTTAACAGAATTTAAAAATATAATTTCGAATACATTCCAGATAGTCGATAAAGGGCCAATACACCAATTCCTTGGTATGAGAATCGAGCGAGATGGTTTTGACGGGCGCTGTTACTATATGTCAAAAGCAGCATCTGTTGCAGCTTCTTGATAAGTATAGCATGGTCGATTGCCGTACTGCGTCAGTGCCGTTAGTTCCACGCTTCCAAACAAAGTGTGAGTGCCTGTCATGTAACCTAGTGGATCAGGTGGAATACCAATCTCGCTTATGTACATGGCTATTGCAACGAGACCAGACATCTTACACTCCGTATGCTGTAGCTAAGCAGATCTTACGATATTTGAATACAACGCTGAACCTGAAACTCAAATATCAGAAAACTGGAAATATGGTGTGCCGATATGTGGATGCTGACTGGGGTGGCGATGATGCCGATCGCAAATCCTATACCGGACATGCAATCATGTTGGGTGGCAGTGTTTTTTCATGGGAAAGCAAAACATATAGATATTCGTTATTATTATGTACGAGAAATTTATAGTAATAATTGATCTTAAATATTGTGCTACTGAATATATGAGTGCATACCTGGTAGCAAACCTTTGTAAAATAAAGCATGGGAAGTTTACGCAATTGTTACTATTGTACCTGAATGAATTAACGTAGAATTATTTGTAGTGAAGAGGAGTGTTGGATTATACAATAATTAATAATGTCCTATAGGGACTACCCCTATTTTATATTGAAATGAAATTTAGATGTATACTATGAACTTTTAACTATGAAATATGAACACCCTGTGTGCAATGAAGCACTATGTAATAAAGACTTATTGAATTTCTGTTCTGTTATATTCTTCTAAGGCAACACAAGTGTTTTTCCCAATTAGCTCTTTGTTTGAATTACAACAGAAATGCACTGAATATTTAATACTGTACAGTTAAAAATTTTCGCCAAACAATATGACAATATAAAGACAGAATCTGTTTTAATGCGCCGAACCCATTAAAAATGGGAAAAAGGAATTAGTGGTTTTGTGCAAAAGTATGTAACAGGCATAAGGAATCATCTCCGACCTCATAATGTATATATATTCTTGATCACTATCAATAGCCGAGTCGATATATCCCTGTCCGTCTCTCTGTCTGTCTGTCCGTCTGTATTAACGCGCTGATCTTAAAAACTACAAAAGCTCGAGACTTCAAATTTAAAACTTAAGTTGTCATAGTGCCGGGACAATACAAGTTTATCATTCGATATCTCAACCCGTTCAAAAGATATCGATCAATTTCGATTTTAGATCAGTCTTTTTTGGGCATAGCTTGAACTTATAACTAAGAGCTAGAGGAACCAAATTTGATATGGTAAAGCATAGGTTAGGTAAGGTTAGGTTACGGTGGCTGGAAGGGAAAAAGTAAAGAGTCTTCCAACTCCACACTTAGGCAAGAGTTGGCCCCTTGTGATACCACATAATATCTTTTAAAACGTTTGCTCCCCTTTGAACCAGTTTGTGGAGTCTATGTATTTGATTAAGCTTTTTATGTCAACCTCGGAAATATCCGATAAATTATCGAAACTTTAGCGTCCTAGGTATCGGAGTCACCTCCTACTAAGTGCATGGCAGCGACACAGCAGTTGTTCGACGGTCTCTTCCTCTACTATTACAACTTCTACAGAAGTCGTGATGTGGTATGCCCAATCTGCTTGTATTGGAGAGAATCAGACAGTGGCCTGTGAGGGCCCCTTTTATAATTGAGATATTGGAAACAAAACAGATTAATTAATCAAAGTAGAAGTGCGCTTCAAATTTAGGGAAGGTCAGGTGAGTTTGGAAACGGCGCATGAAGTGAGATTTTTCCAGCGTTCGATTGTTTGACACCCATTGTGTTCCCTTAACTGCAGTCTGAAAGTGGACAGAGGCATACCCACGCCACTCCTTTCGTCGAGGAGCGTATCGTTGGTGCCTTGTCTGGCCAAATCATGTGCTGCTTCATTTCCCTTGATATTACGATGTCCATGCCCAGACCCATACAAGGTTAATACTGAGCTGTTGAGCTGTCTCGTTGAGAGACTAGCGACACTCAGTGAGTGTAACTGCATTATTTGTGCATGAGTTACGCGCCTTTAGGGCGGCTTGAGTGTCTGTGTATATGACAATGTTGCCTCCATTTACATTGTGCGCGCGCAAGCATAGGATGACTTCCTGGATTCCTTAAACTTCTACCTGGTACATTTTGCAGTGGACGGGGAGCCGGAAGCTATTTTTGATTCCTAGATCGGGAGAGTAGACGCCGCTCCCCACACGTTTGTCCAGCTTTGATCCATCTGGGTAGATTCTGACTGTCCCTGGTACGTGTTTGAGTGGTTTTTCCCAGTCTTTCCGACTAGGTAAGTGAACCTTGTACAATATGTGGAATTTTGGGATGCAGCAGTCTGCTTTATAGAGGATTTCCTGTATGAGCTTGAGTATGAGCTGGACGAGCTGGCGAGCAAAGAGGAGATCGTGAAGGCTCTAACCACACAAGCAGGAATTCCAGCGTCTGAATGCACTGTTAAAAGCATTTGCGCTGCAGATGCTGGCACCCAGGCGGCCACAGTAATGGTGCCAGCCACCTGGGCTCCGAAAATTCGTGACCTTGGCAAGGTGCGTATTGGATGGACGCGATGCCGTATCACCGAGCAGGAAGCAAGGATTAGGTGCTACCGTTGTCTGGAGGTCGACCACATTGCCACCAGATGCCGTAATCCCGTCGACAGGAGCAACTGCTGCACAAAATGTGGCGAGTCTGGGCACAAGGCAGCGGCTTGCACTAAACAAGCTAGGTGCTACATATGTAGCAGTAAGGGTAGGCAAGAAGTGGGTCCCCATCTAGCGTTAGCCGCAAGCCAAATTCATGCAGTTAGTTCAGTTAAATCTGAATCATTGCAGGGCGGCGCAGGACTTGCTGTCTCAATCTGTGCGCGAACGGTATTCAGACCTGGCAATACTGAGCGAGCCCTATAGAGTAGGTGTTGATGCCAACTGGGCAGCCCACACGACAGGCAAAGCGGCACTCTGGCTATGCGATGCTCAGCGCAGCCACTATTGGATATCCACGCGTCAAATGGCTTCGTGCGCGCCAAGATGGGAGGCACTTGGGTTTACAGCGTTTACCTGGCACCAAGCCTTGAGCTAAGCGTGTACACTGGTATTTTGTTCGAATTTGCTACAGATGCAAGAGCCCGAAACCCAGTGATCATTGCCGGCGACTTCAACGCGTGGGCCAAAGACTGGGGAAGCGCAAGAGGTCGGATTCTGCTGGAGACGGTGGCCAGTCTAAACATCACGTTGCTGACCCATGGTGGGCAGTACACATTCAGCCGAGCAGGAGTTGGCTCTGTGGTCGATTTGACATTTGCTGGTAGCGCGCTGTTCTGCAGAACTAGCTGGCGCATTTGCAACAGCTACACAGCAAGCGACCACCTGGCCATCTACTGAACCGTAGGAGACAGGCTGGTGCATAGCGAGTCAATAGTATCCCGCTGGACGAGCTATCGCACTGATAGTCTCAACAGGGAAATTTTCGCCGACCGTATGAGTCATCGCCCCGAGGATGGAAATGCAGAGGGCATGGCTTAGCCCGTAATGAGTCACCTGGCCACTACGTGCAGCGAGTCCATCACGTTAAAAAGGCCCTACAGGAGGCATCACGAGCCCATGTTTTGGTGGATCGAGAGCATAGCCGCTGCTCGCCGGGCCTGCTTCACAGCAAGGCGGCGCTATCAACGTTCACGTGGAAAGCCGGAGTTTGCAGCACTGCAGGCTACGTTCCAGGAGCGTAGAAGGGAGCTTAAGAGCGCCATCAGGCAAAGCAAACGCAGGTGTTTTTTATTGAGCTGTGCGACTCCGCCGAACACGACCCGTGGGGTCTAGCCTACAAACTAGTGGTAAAAAAGATGAATGCGCGCAAACAGGCACTACCAGCAGACTCCCCGATGATAACGTCGATAGTGAGGACTCTCTTCCCGCAGATGGGGAGCTCAGGCATCGACTGGAGCGTTGAATCTGCAGAGTTTGAGGAGGCATCAATGGATGAGGTCCTTGCTGCTGCTCGTTGCATGAGCCCGAACAAGGCGCATGGGCCAGATGGCATCCCCAACGCAATCCTTAGCCTCGCTATTTCGTTGCGCAACGAGGTCTTCACAACACTGTACAACAGATGCCTAAAAGAAGGTGTGTTCCCTAGGAGATGGAAGATTCAGAGACTGGTCCTCATCCCAAAATCTGGGAAACCATCGGACCAAGCTTCGTCGTATAGGCCAATATGTCTTATCGACTCGGCCAGCAAGGTCCTGGAGAAGCTGGTGTGCTCGCGACTGGACCGAGCCATTAAGGAAGCAGGGGACCTCTCCGCATACCAGTTCGGCTTCCGCAAAGCCATATCCACGGTGAATGCCATAGCTTAGGTGGTAGATATAGCGTTCAAGGCAGTGGAGGGCACTAGATGGAAAGGAGGAGGCAAAAAGTACTGCCTGATTGTCACGCTGGACATCAAAAATGCGTTTAATACGGCTAGGTGGGACTGCATTCTGCAGGCGCTAGTGCTTTTCAATGTGCCGCTATACCTGCAACGGATTGTCAAGAGCTACTTTACAAGCAGACTCTTGAAGTACGACACAAGCGAAGGAATAGAGGAGCACCTGGTAACTAGAGGAGTTCCGCAGGGCTCGGTGCTTGGCCCTCTATTGTGGAACGCAATGTATGACGGTATACTAAGACTGGAGCAGCCCCCTGGAGTTCACGTAGTAGGCTTCGCAGACGACGTAGCAGTGGTAGTTGTAGCCAAAGAATTGCACGAGGCGGAATCAACTTGCAACCAAGCCATTAACCACATCCAGTTGTGACTGAACTCGGCGGGCCTAGAGCTGGCGCCTCATAAAACCGAGGCTGTTTTGGTAAGCAGCCGTAAGAAGGTGGAGACGGCCCACATCACAGTGTGCAACACGACGGTGGCTTCCAATAGAGCCATAAATTATCTGCGTGTGCCAATCGACACCAGATTATGCTTCAGAGAGCATCTGGCCTACTGCAACTCTAAGGCCGCAGTGACCAACAGAGCACTCACGACGATTATGCTGAACACCCGGGGCCCCAGACAGTGGCGAAGGATGCTGCTTACAAGCGTGACCAGATCCGTCATGCTTTATGCATCGCCCATCTGGAGCAGCGCAATACATCGCCTCAGCGCTCTAAGGATCTGCAGCGCGTTCAGAACGGTGTCGGACGAGGCTGCTCACGTGATCGCTGGTGTGGCACCCATATAAGAGCTGGTCGAGAAAAGAGCAACGATATACGGTGAGACCCATGGGAGGAATCTGGATCCGCAGGACAACCGGGCAGTTCGGACGGCAAACAGGCAGCAGTGCCTAGAGCGTTGGCAACGCCAGTGCGACGCCTCTCCAAAAGGCCGCTGGACACACCGTCTCATTCCTCGCATTGAGGCGTGGGTGGGCAGAGCTCACGGGCAGGTCAACTTTTACCTGACCCAGATGATATACGGTCACGAATGTTTCCGTAGTTACCTACACCGATTCGGCCACGAGACATCAGATGAGTGCCCATGGTGCGGGCAAAACATAATTGAAGACGCAGAGCACATTTTGTTCACATGTGAGAAGTACTCGGGCCTGCGGAAACGCCTGGAGCATGCCTTGGGTGGCGTCATTTCGGTGGATAACCTCTCCACACTGATGATCCACTCAGCAGGCAACTGGGTGCTGGTGAGCAGCTTCGCGGCAAACATCATGGTAGAGCAGCGGGCGGCTGAGCGCGAAAGACGGGCATCGAGGGTGTGAGCTGGGCGGTCGCTTCTGTGAAGCATTGTTTAAAAACCGTCCCGCAGAAATGTCGCTCTGTTTTTTACACCGTTATTTTAATATATGCTTTATGTTAAATGTGAGATGTTATATATAAGCTAATAAAACGAAAAAAAATACACATACACATACGCATACGCATACGCATACACATACACATACACATACACATACACATACACATACACATACACATACACATACACATACACATACACATACACATACACATACACATACACATACACATACACATACACATACACATACACATACACATACACATACACATACACATACACATACACATACACATACACATACACATACTACATACACATACACATACACATACACATACACATACACATACACATACACATACACATACACATACACATACACATACACATACACATACACATACACATACACATACACATACACATACACATACACATACACATACACATACACATACACATACACATACACATACACATACACATACACATACACATACACATACACATACACATACACATACACATACACATACACATACACATACACATACACATACACATACACATACACATACACATACACATACACATACACATACACATACACATACACATACACATACACATACACATACACATACACATACACAT
>JAWNPD010000289.1:0-41388 GCA_035045305.1 Drosophila maculinotata
ATTATAGATTGCCATTTAAAAATGGCCATGCCAGCAAATTTAATTTTTTGCCAAAAATAGTAGCATGATCCGACATCAAATACCCGAGTTATGAGCATTTAAAGATGACCATGTAATATTTTCAACATTAACAAAAAAATAAGATTTTTGGAGCTTCATAACTTGCATATCTCGGCCAAAATAAGTCCGATCTTTGAGTGGTATACCTTTTTAGACTCGTTAAGATCAGAATTATAGATTGCAATTTAAAAATGGCCATGCCAGAAAATTTAATTTTTTGCCAAAAATGACCATGATCCGACATCAAATACTTGAGTTATGAGCATTCAAAGATGACCATGTAATATTTTCAGCATTAACAAAAAAATAAGATTTTTGGAGCTTCATAACTTGCATATCTCGGCCAAAATAAGTCCGATCTTTGAGTGGTATACCTTTTTAGACTCGTTAAGATCAGAATTATAGATTGCCATTTAAAAATGGCCATGCCAGCAAATTTCATTTTTTGCCAAAAATGACCATGATCCGACATCAAATACCCGAGTTATGAGCATTCAAAGATGACCATGTAATATTTTCAGCATTAACAAAAAAATAAGATTTTTGGAGCTTCATAACTTGCATATCTCGGCCAAAATAAGTCCGATCTTTGAGTGGTATACCTTTTTAGACTCGTTAAGATCAGAATTATAGATTGCCATTTAAAAATGGCCATGCCAGCAAATTTCATTTTTTGCCAAAAATGACCATGATCCGACATCAAATACCCGAGTTATGAGCATTCAAAGATGACCATGTAATATTTTCAGCATTAACAAAAAAATAAGATTTTTGGAGCTTCATAACTTGCATATCTCGGCCAAAATAAGTCCGATCTTTGAGTGGTATACCTTTTTAGACTCGTTAAGATCAGAATTATAGATTGCCATTTAAAAATGGCCATGCCAGAAAATTTAATTTTTTGCCAAAAATGACCATGATCCGACATCAAATACCCGAGTTATGAGCATTTAAAGATGACCATGTAATATTTTCAGCATTAACAAAAAAATAAGATTTTTGGAGCTTCATAACTTGCATATCTCGGCCAAAATAAGTCCGATCTTTGAGTGGTATACCTTTTTAGACTCGTTAAGATCAGAATTATAGATTGCCATTTAAAAATGGCCATGCCAGAAAATTTAATTTTTTGCCAAAAATGACCATGATCCGACATCAAATACTTGAGTTATGAGCATTCAAAGATGACCATGTAATATTTTCAGCATTAACAAAAAAATAAGATTTTTGGAGCTTCATAACTTGCATATCTCGGCCAAAATAAGTCCGATCTTTGAGTGGTATACCTTTTTAGACTCGTTAAGATCAGAATTATAGATTGCCATTTAAAAATGGCCATGCCAGCAAATTTCATTTTTTGCCAAAAATGACCATGAGCCGATATCAAATACCCGAGTTATGAGCATTCAAAGATGACCATGTAATATTTTCAGCATTAACAAAAAAATAAGATTTTTGGAGCTTCTTAACTTGCATTTCTCGGCCAAAATAAGTCCGATCTTTGAGTGGTATACCTTTTTAGACTCGTTAAGATCAGAATTATACATTACCATTTAAAAATGGCCATGCCAGCAAATTTCATTTTTTGCCAAAAATGACCATGATCCGACATCAAATACCCGAGTTATGAGCATTCAAAGATGACCATGTAATATTTTCAGCATTAACAAAAAAATAAGATTTTTGGAGCTTCATAACTTGCATATCTCGGCGAAAATAAGTCCGATCTTTGAGTGGTATACCTTTTTAGACTCGTTAAGGTCAGAAATAAAGATTGCCATTTAAAAATGGCCATGCCAGCAAATTTCATTTTTTGCCAAAAATGACCATGATCCGACATCAAATACCCGAGTTATGAGCATTCAGAGATGACCATGTAATATTTTCAGCATTAACAAAAAAATTAGATTTTTGGAGCTTCATAACTTGCATATCTCGGCCAAAATAAGTCCGATCTTTGAGTGGTATACCTTTTTAGACTCGGTAAGATTAGAATTATAGATTGTTATTTAAAAATGGCCATGATCCGACATCAAATACCCGATTTATGAGCATTCAAAGATGACCATATAATATTTTCAGCATTAACAAAAAATTTAGATTTTTGGAGCTTCAGAACTTGCATATCTCGGCCAAAATAAGTCCGATCTTTGAGTGGTATACCTTTTTAGACTCGTTAAGATCAGAATTATAGATTGCCATTTAAAAATGGCCATGCCAGCAAATTTCATTTTTTGCCAAAAATGACCATGATCCGACATCAAATACCCGAGTTATGAGCATTCAAAAATGACCATGTAATATTTTCAGCATTAACAAAAAAATAAGATTTTTGGAGCTTCATAACTTGCATATCTCGGCCAAAATTAGTTCGATCTTTGAGTGGTATACCTTTTTAGACTCGTTAAGATCAGAATTATAGATTGCCATTTAAAAATGGCCATGCCAGAAAATTTAATTTTTTGCCAAAAATGACCATGATCCGACATCAAATACCCGAGTTATGAGCATTCAAAGATGACCATGTAATATTTTCAGCATTAACAAAAAAATTAGATTTTTGGAGCTTCATAACTTGCATATCTCGGCCAAAATAAGTCCGATCTTTGAGTGGTATACCTTTTTAGACTCGTTAAGATCAGAATTATAGATTGCCATTTAAAAATGGCCATGCCAGCAAATTTCATTTTTTGCCAAAAATGACCATGATCCGACATCAAATACCAGAGTTATGAGCATTCAAAGATAACCCTGTAATATTTTCAGCATTAACAAAAAAAATAAGATTTTTGGAGCTTCATAACTTGCATATCTCGGCCAAAATAAGTCCGATCTTTGAGTGGTATACCGTTTTAGACTCGTTAAGATCAGAATTATGGATTGCCATTTTAAAAATGGCCATGCCAGCAAATTTCATTTTTTGCCAAAAATTACCATGATCCGACATCAAATACCCGAGTTATGAGCATTCAAAGATGACCATGTAATATTTTCAGCATTAACAAAAAAATAAGATTTTTGGAGCTTCATAACTAGCATATCTCGGCCAAAATAAGTCCGATCTTTGAGTGGTATACCTTTTTAGACTCGTTAAGATCAGAATTATAGATTGCCATTTAAAAATGGCCATGCCAGCAAATTTAATTTTTTGCCAAAAATGACCATGATCCGACATCAAATACCCGAGTTATGAGCATTCAAAGATTACCATGTAATATTTTCAGCATTAACAAAAAAATTAGATTTTTGGAGCTGCATAACTTGCATATCTCGGCCAAAATAAGTCCGATCTTTGAGTGGTATACCTTTTTAGACTCGTTGAGATCAGAATTATAGATTGCCATTTAAAAATGAAAATACCAGCAAATTTCATTTTTTGCCAAAAATGACCATGATCCGACATCAAATACCCGAGTTATGAGCATTCAAAGATGACCATGTAATATTTTCAGCATTAACAAAAAATAAGATTTTTAGAGCTTCATAACTTGCATATCTCAGCGAAAATAAGTCCGATCTTTGAGTGTTATACCTTTTTAGACTCGTTAAGGTCAGAATTATAGATTGCCATTTAAAAATGGCCATGCCAGCAAATTTCATTTTTTGCCAAAAATGACCATGAGCCGATATCAAATACCCGAGTTATGAGCATTCAAAGATGACCATGTAATATTTTCAGCATTAACAAAAAAATTAGATTTTTGGAGCTTCTTAACTTGCCTTTCTCGGCCAAAATAAGTCCGATCTTTGAGTGGTATGCCTTTTTAGACTCGTTTAAATCAGAATTATACATTTGCCATTCAAAAATGGCCATGCCAGCAAATTTCATTTTTTGCCAAAAATGACCATGATCCGACATCAAATACTTGAGTTGCATGAGCGATCAAAGATGACCATGTAATATTTTCAGCATTACCGAGAAAATAAGATTTTTGGAGCTTCATAACTTTCCATATCTCGGCGAAAATAAGTCCGATCTTCCCGTGGTATACCTTTTTAGACTCGTTAAGGTCAGAAATAAAGATTGCCATTTAAAAATGGCCATGCCAGCAAATTTCATTTTTTGCCAAAAATGACCATGATCCGACATCAAATACCCGAGTTATGAGCATTCAAAGATGACCATGTAATATTTTCAGCATTAACAAAAAAATAAGATTTTTGGAGCTTCATAACTTGCATATCTCGGCCAAAATAAGTCCGATCTTTGAGTGGTATACCTTTTTAGACTCGTTAAGATCAGAATTATAGATTGCCATTTAAAAATGGCCATGCCAGCAAATTTCATTTTTTGCCAAAAATGACCATGATCCGACATCAAATACCCGAGTTATGAGCATTCAAAGATGACCATGTAATATTTTCAGCATTAACAAAAAAATAAGATTTTTGGAGCTTCATAACTTGCATATCTCGGCCAAAATAAGTCCGATCTTTGAGTGGTATACCTTTTTAGACTCGTTAAGATCAGAATTATAGATTGCCATTTAAAAATGGCCATGCCAGCAAATTTCATTTTTTGCCAAAAATGACCATGATCCGACATCAAATACCCGAGTTATGAGCATTCAAAGATGACCATGTAATATTTTCAGCATTAACAAAAAAATAAGATTTTTGGAGCTTCATAACTTGCATATCTCGGCCAAAATAAGTCCGATCTTTGAGTGGTATACCTTTTTAGACTCGTTAAGATCAGAATTATAGATTGCCATTTAAAAATGGCCATGCCAGCAAATTTAATTTTTTGCCAAAAATGACCATGATCCGACATCAAATACCCGAGTTATGAGCATTCAAAGATGACCATGTAATATTTTCAGCATTAACAAAAAAATAAGATTTTTGGAGCTTCATAACTTGCATATCTCGGCCAAAATAAGTCCGATCTTTGAGTGGTATACCTTTTTAGACTCGTTAAGATCAGAATTATAGATTGCCATTTAAAAATGGCCATGCCAGCTAATTTCATTTTTTGCCAAAAATGACCATGATCCGACATCAAATACCCGAGTTATGAGCATTCAAAGATAACCATGTAATATTTTCAGCATTAACAAAAAAATAAGATTTTTGGAGCTTCATAACTTGCATATCTCGGCCAAAATAAGTCCGATCTTTGAGTGGTATACCTTTTTAGACTCGTTAAGATCAGAATTATAGATTGCCATTTAAAAATGGCCATGCCAGCAAATTTAATTTTTTGCCAAAAATGACCATGATCCGACATCAAATACCCGAGTTATGAGCATTCAAAGATGACCATGTAATATTTTCAGCATTAACAAAAAAATAAGATTTTTGGAGCTTCATAACTTGCATATCTCGGCCAAAATAAGTCCGATCTTTGAGTGGTATACCTTTTTAGACTCGTTAAGATCAGAATTATAGATTGCCATTTAAAAATGGCCATGCCAGCAAATTTCATTTTTTGCCAAAAATGACCATGATCCGACATCAAATACCCGAGTTATGAGCATTCAAAGATGACCATGTAATATTTTCAGCATTAACAAAAAAATTAGATTTTTGGAGCTTCATAACTTGCATATCTCGGCCAAAATAAGTCCGATCTTTGAGTGGTATACCTTTTTAGACTCGTTAAGATCAGAATTATAGATTGCCATTTAAAAATGGCCATGCCAGCAAATTTCATTTTTTGCCAAAAATGACCATGATCCGACATCAAATACCCGAGTTATGAGCATTCAAAGATGACCATGTAATATTTTCAGCATTAACAAAAAAATAAGATTTTTGGAGCTTCATAACTTGCATATCTCGGCCAAAATAAGTCCGATCTTTGAGTGGTATACCTTTTTAGACTCGTTAAGATCAGAATTATAGATTGCCATTTAAAAATGGCCATGCCAGCAAATTTCATTTTTTGCCAAAAATGACCATGATCCGACATCAAATACCCGAGTTATGAGCATTCAAAGATGACCATGTAATATTTTCAGCATTAACAAAAAAATAAGATTTTTGGAGCTTCATAACTTGCATATCTCGGCCAAAATAAGTCCGATCTTTGAGTGGTATACCTTTTTAGACTCGTTAAGATCAGAATTATAGATTGCCATTTAAAAATGGCCATGCCAGCAAATTTCATTTTTTGCCAAAAATGACCATGATCCGACATCAAATACCCGAGTTATGAGCATTCAAAGATGACCATGTAATATTTTCAGCATTAACAAAAAAATAAGATTTTTGGAGCTTCATAACTTGCATATCTCGGCCAAAATAAGTCCGATCTTTGAGTGGTATACCTTTTTAGACTCGTTAAGATCAGAATTATAGATTGCCATTTAAAAATGGCCATGCCAGCAAATTTCATTTTTTGCCAAAAATGACCATGATCCGACATCAAATACCCGAGTTATGAGCATTCAAAGATGACCATGTAATATTTTCAGCATTAACAAAAAAATAAGATTTTTGGAGCTTCATAACTTGCATATCTCGGCCAAAATAAGTCCGATCTTTGAGTGGTATACCTTTTTAGACTCGTTAAGATCAGAATTATAGATTGCCATTTAAAAATGGCCATGCCAGCAAATTTCATTTTTTGCCAAAAATGACCATGATCCGACATCAAATACCCGAGTTATGAGCATTCAAAGATGACCATGTAATATTTTCAGCATTAACAAAAAAATAAGATTTTTGGAGCTTCATAACTTGCATATCTCGGCCAAAATAAGTCCGATCTTTGAGTGGTATACCTTTTTAGACTCGTTAAGATCAGAATTATAGATTGCCATTTAAAAATGGCCATGCCAGCAAATTTCATTTTTTGCCAAAAATGACCATGATCCGACATCAAATACCCGAGTTATGAGCATTCAAAGATGACCATGTAATATTTTCAGCATTAACAAAAAAATAAGATTTTTGGAGCTTCATAACTTGCATATCTCGGCCAAAATAAGTCCGATCTTTGAGTGGTATACCTTTTTAGACTCGTTAAGATCAGAATTATAGATTGCCATTTAAAAATGGCCATGCCAGCAAATTTCATTTTTTGCCAAAAATGACCATGATCCGACATCAAATACCCGAGTTATGAGCATTCAAAGATGACCATGTAATATTTTCAGCATTAACAAAAAAATAAGATTTTTGGAGCTTCATAACTTGCATATCTCGGCCAAAATAAGTCCGATCTTTGAGTGGTATACCTTTTTAGACTCGTTAAGATCAGAATTATAGATTGCCATTTAAAAATGGCCATGCCAGCAAATTTCATTTTTTGCCAAAAATGACCATGATCCGACATCAAATACCCGAGTTATGAGCATTCAAAGATGACCATGTAATATTTTCAGCATTAACAAAAAAATAAGATTTTTGGAGCTTCATAACTTGCATATCTCGGCCAAAATAAGTCCGATCTTTGAGTGGTATACCTTTTTAGACTCGTTAAGATCAGAATTATAGATTGCCATTTAAAAATGGCCATGCCAGCAAATTTAATTTTTTGCCAAAAATGACCATGATCCGACATCAAATACCCGAGTTATGAGCATTCAAAGATGACCATGTAATATTTTCAGCATTAACAAAAAAATAAGATTTTTGGAGCTTCATAACTTGCATATCTCGGCCAAAATAAGTCCGATCTTTGAGTGGTATACCTTTTTAGACTCGTTAAGATCAGAATTATAGATTGCCATTTAAAAATGGCCATGCCAGCAAATTTCATTTTTTGCCAAAAATGACCATGATCCGACATCAAATACCCGAGTTATGAGCATTCAAAGATGACCATGTAATATTTTCAGCATTAACAAAAAAATAAGATTTTTGGAGCTTCATAACTTGCATATCTCGGCCAAAATAAGTCCGATCTTTGAGTGGTATACCTTTTTAGACTCGTTAAGATCAGAATTATAGATTGCCATTTAAAAATGGCCATGCCAGCAAATTTAATTTTTTGCCAAAAATGACCATGATCCGACATCAAATACCCGAGTTATGAGCATTCAAAGATGACCATGTAATATTTTCAGCATTAACAAAAAAATAAGATTTTTGGAGCTTCATAACTTGCATATCTCGGCCAAAATAAGTCCGATCTTTGAGTGGTATACCTTTTTAGACTCGTTAAGATCAGAATTATAGATTGCCATTTAAAAATGGCCATGCCAGCAAATTTCATTTTTTGCCAAAAATGACCATGATCCGACATCAAATACCCGAGTTATGAGCATTCAAAGATGACCATGTAATATTTTCAGCATTAACAAAAAAATAAGATTTTTGGAGCTTCATAACTTGCATATCTCGGCCAAAATAAGTCCGATCTTTGAGTGGTATACCTTTTTAGACTCGTTAAGATCAGAATTATAGATTGCCATTTAAAAATGGCCATGCCAGCAAATTTCATTTTTTGCCAAAAATGACCATGATCCGACATCAAATACCCGAGTTATGAGCATTCAAAGATGACCATGTAATATTTTCAGCATTAACAAAAAAATAAGATTTTTGGAGCTTCATAACTTGCATATCTCGGCCAAAATAAGTCCGATCTTTGAGTGGTATACCTTTTTAGACTCGTTAAGATCAGAATTATAGATTGCCATTTAAAAATGGCCATGCCAGCAAATTTAATTTTTTGCCAAAAATGACCATGATCCGACATCAAATACCCGAGTTATGAGCATTCAAAGATGACCATGTAATATTTTCAGCATTAACAAAAAAATAAGATTTTTGGAGCTTCATAACTTGCATATCTCGGCCAAAATAAGTCCGATCTTTGAGTGGTATACCTTTTTAGACTCGTTAAGATCAGATTGCCATTTAAAAGTGGCCATGCCAGCAAATTTAATTTTTTGCCAAAAATGACCATGATCCGACATCAAATACCCGAGTTATGAGCATTCAAAGATAACCATGTAATATTTTCAGCATTGACAAAAAAATAAGATTTTTGGAGCTTCATAACTTGCATATCTCGGCCAAAAAAAGTCCAATCTTTGAGTGGAATACCTTTTTAGACTCGTTAAGATCAGAATTATAGATTGACATTTAAAAATGGCCATGCCAGCAAATTTCATTTTTTGCCAAAAATGACCATGATCCGACATCAAATACCCGAGTTATGAGCATTCAAAGATGCCCATGTAATATTTTCAGCATTAACAAAAAAATAAGATTTTTGGAGCTTCATAACTTGCATATCTCGGCCAAAATAAGTCCGATCTTTCAGTGGTATACCTTTTTAGACTCGTTAAGATCAGAATTATAGATTGCCATTTAAAAATGGCCATGCCAGCAAATTTCATTTTTTGCCAAAAACGACCATGGTCCGACATCAAATACCCGAGTTATGAGCATTCAAAGATGACCATGTAATATTTTCAGCATTAACAAAAAAATAAGATTTTTGGAGCTTCATAACTTGCATATCTCGGCCAAAATAAGTCCGATCTTTGAGTGGTATACCTTTTTAGACTCGTTAAGATCAGAATTATAGATTGCCATTTAAAAATGGCCATGCCAGCAAATTTCATTTTTTGCCAAAAATGACCATGATCCGACATCAAATACCCGAGTTATGAGCATTCAAAGATGACCATGTAATATTTTCAGCATTAACAAAAAAATTAGATTTTTGGAGCTTCATAACTTGCATATCTCGGCCAAAATAAGTCCGATCTTTGAGTGGTATACCTTTTTAGACTCGTTAAGATCAGAATTATAGATTGCCATTTAAAAATGGCCATGCCAGCAAATTTCATTTTTTGCCAAAAATGACCATGATCCGACATCAAATACCCGAGTTATGAGCATTCAAAGATAACCATGTAATATTTTCAGCATTAACAAAAAAATACGATTTTTGGAGCTTCATAACTTGCATATCTCGGCCAAAATAAGTCCGATCTTTGAGTGGTATACCTTTTTAGACTCGTTAAGATCAGAATTATAGATTGCCATTTAAAAATGGCCATGCCAGCAAATTTAATTTTTTGCCAAAAATGACCATGATCCGACATCAAATACCCGAGTTATGAGCATTCAAAGATGACCATGTAATATTTTCAGCATTAACAAAAAAATAAGATTTTTGGAGCTTCATAACTTGCATATCTCGGCCAAAATAAGTCCGATCTTTGAGTGGTATACCTTTTTAGACTCGTTAAGATCAGAATTATAGATTGCCATTTAAAAATGGCCATGCCAGCAAATTTCATTTTTTGCCAAAAATGACCATGATCCGACATCAAATACCCGAGTTATGAGCATTCAAAGATGACCATGTAATATTTTCAGCATTAACAAAAAAATAAGATTTTTGGAGCTTCATAACTTGCATATCTCGGCCAAAATAAGTCCGATCTTTGAGTGGTATACCTTTTTAGACTCGTTAAGATCAGAATTATAGATTGCCATTTAAAAATGGCCATGCCAGCAAATTTCATTTTTTGCCAAAAATGACCATGATCCGACATCAAATACCCGAGTTATGAGCATTCAAAGATAACCATGTAATATTTTCAGCATTAACAAAAAAATAAGATTTTTGGAGCTTCATAACTTGCATATCTCGGCCAAAATAAGTCCGATCTTTGAGTGGTATACCTTTTTAGACTCGTTAAGATCAGAATTATAGATTGCCATTTAAAAATGGCCATGCCAGCAAATTTCATTTTTTGCCAAAAATGACCATGATCCGACATCAAATACCCGAGTTATGAGCATTCAAAGATGACCATGTAATATTTTCAGCATTAACAAAAAAA
Organism: Drosophila maculinotata; assembly: GCA_035045305.1. Lineage (NCBI taxonomy): Eukaryota > Metazoa > Arthropoda > Insecta > Diptera > Drosophilidae > Drosophila > Drosophila maculinotata. The sequence goes on from JAWNPD010000289.1 coordinate 10,818, forward strand.
TAAGATTTTTGGAGCTTCATAACTTGCATATCTCGGCCAAAATAAGTCCGATCTTTGAGTGGTATACCTTTTTAGACTCGTTAAGATCAGAATTATAGATTGCCATTTAAAAATGGCCATGCCAGCAAATTTCATTTTTTGCCAAAAATGACCATGATCCGACATCAAATACCCGAGTTATGAGCATTCAAAGATGACCATGTAATATTTTCAGCATTAACAAAAAAATAAGATTTTTGGAGCTTCATAACTTGCATATCTCGGCCAAAATAAGTCCGATCTTTGAGTGGTATACCTTTTTAGACTCGTTAAGATCAGAATTATAGATTGCCATTTAAAAATGGCCATGCCAGCAAATTTCATTTTTTGCCAAAAATGACCATGATCCGACATCAAATACCCGAGTTATGAGCATTCAAAGATGACCATGTAATATTTTCAGCATTAACAAAAAAATAAGATTTTTGGAGCTTCATAACTTGCATATCTCGGCCAAAATAAGTCCGATCTTTGAGTGGTATACCTTTTTAGACTCGTTAAGATCAGAATTATAGATTGCCATTTAAAAATGGCCATGCCAGCAAATTTCATTTTTTGCCAAAAATGACCATGATCCGACATCAAATACCCGAGTTATGAGCATTCAAAGATGACCATGTAATATTTTCAGCATTAACAAAAAAATAAGATTTTTGGAGCTTCATAACTTGCATATCTCGGCCAAAATAAGTCCGATCTTTGAGTGGTATACCTTTTTAGACTCGTTAAGATCAGAATTATAGATTGCCATTTAAAAATGGCCATGCCAGCAAATTTCATTTTTTGCCAAAAATGACCATGATCCGACATCAAATACCCGAGTTATGAGCATTCAAAGATGACCATGTAATATTTTCAGCATTAACAAAAAAATAAGATTTTTGGAGCTTCATAACTTGCATATCTCGGCCAAAATAAGTCCGATCTTTGAGTGGTATACCTTTTTAGACTCGTTAAGATCAGAATTATAGATTGCCATTTAAAAATGGCCATGCCAGCAAATTTCATTTTTTGCCAAAAATGACCATGATCCGACATCAAATACCCGAGTTATGAGCATTCAAAGATGACCATGTAATATTTTCAGCATTAACAAAAAAATAAGATTTTTGGAGCTTCATAACTTGCATATCTCGGCCAAAATAAGTCCGATCTTTGAGTGGTATACCTTTTTAGACTCGTTAAGATCAGAATTATAGATTGCCATTTAAAAATGGCCATGCCAGCAAATTTCATTTTTTGCCAAAAATGACCATGATCCGACATCAAATACCCGAGTTATGAGCATTCAAAGATGACCATGTAATATTTTCAGCATTAACAAAAAAATAAGATTTTTGGAGCTTCATAACTTGCATATCTCGGCCAAAATAAGTCCGATCTTTGAGTGGTATACCTTTTTAGACTCGTTAAGATCAGAATTATAGATTGCCATTTAAAAATGGCCATGCCAGCAAATTTCATTTTTTGCCAAAAATGACCATGATCCGACATCAAATACCCGAGTTATGAGCATTCAAAGATGACCATGTAATATTTTCAGCATTAACAAAAAAATAAGATTTTTGGAGCTTCATAACTTGCATATCTCGGCCAAAATAAGTCCGATCTTTGAGTGGTATACCTTTTTAGACTCGTTAAGATCAGAATTATAGATTGCCATTTAAAAATGGCCATGCCAGCAAATTTCATTTTTTGCCAAAAATGACCATGATCCGACATCAAATACCCGAGTTATGAGCATTCAAAGATGACCATGTAATATTTTCAGCATTAACAAAAAAATAAGATTTTTGGAGCTTCATAACTTGCATATCTCGGCCAAAATAAGTCCGATCTTTGAGTGGTATACCTTTTTAGACTCGTTAAGATCAGAATTATAGATTGCCATTTAAAAATGGCCATGCCAGCAAATTTCATTTTTTGCCAAAAATGACCATGATCCGACATCAAATACCCGAGTTATGAGCATTCAAAGATGACCATGTAATATTTTCAGCATTAACAAAAAAATAAGATTTTTGGAGCTTCATAACTTGCATATCTCGGCCAAAATAAGTCCGATCTTTGAGTGGTATACCTTTTTAGACTCGTTAAGATCAGAATTATAGATTGCCATTTAAAAATGGCCATGCCAGCAAATTTCATTTTTTGCCAAAAATGACCATGATCCGACATCAAATACCCGAGTTATGAGCATTCAAAGATGACCATGTAATATTTTCAGCATTAACAAAAAAATAAGATTTTTGGAGCTTCATAACTTGCATATCTCGGCCAAAATAAGTCCGATCTTTGAGTGGTATACCTTTTTAGACTCGTTAAGATCAGAATTATAGATTGCCATTTAAAAATGGCCATGCCAGCAAATTTCATTTTTTGCCAAAAATGACCATGATCCGACATCAAATACCCGAGTTATGAGCATTCAAAGATGACCATGTAATATTTTCAGCATTAACAAAAAAATAAGATTTTTGGAGCTTCATAACTTGCATATCTCGGCCAAAATAAGTCCGATCTTTGAGTGGTATACCTTTTTAGACTCGTTAAGATCAGAATTATAGATTGCCATTTAAAAATGGCCATGCCAGCAAATTTAATTTTTTGCCAAAAATGACCATGATCCGACATCAAATACCCGAGTTATGAGCATTCAAAGATGACCATGTAATATTTTCAGCATTAACAAAAAAATTAGATTTTTGGAGCTTCATAACTTGCATATCTCGGCCAAAATAAGTCCGATCTTTGAGTGGTATACCTTTTTAGACTCGTTAAGATCAGAATTATAGATTGCCATTTAAAAATGGCCATGCCAGCAAATTTAATTTTTTGCCAAAAATGACCATGATCCGACATCAAATACCCGAGTTATGAGCATTCAAAGATGACCATGTAATATTTTCAGCATTAACAAAAAAATAAGATTTTTGGAGCTTCATAACTTGCATATCTCGGCCAAAATAAGTCCAATCTTTGAGTGGTATACCTTTTTAGACTCGTTAAGATCAGAATTATAGATTGCCATTTAAAAATGGCCATGCCAGCAAATTTCATTTTTTGCCAAAAATGACCATGATCCGACATCAAATACCCGAGTTATGAGCATTCAAAGATGCCCATGTAATATTTTCAGCATTAACAAAAAAATAAGATTTTTGGAGCTTCATAACTTGCATATCTCGGCCAAAATAAGTCCGATCTTTCAGTGGTATACCTTTTTAGACTCGTTAAGATCAGAATTATAGATTGCCATTTAAAAATGGCCATGCCAGCTAATTTCATTTTTTGCCAAAAATGACCATGATCCGACATCAAATACCCGAGTTATGAGCATTCAAAGATGACCATGTAATATTTTCAGCATTAACAAAAAAATAAGATTTTTGGAGCTTCATAACTTGCATATCTCGGCCAAAATAAGTCCGATCTTTGAGTGGTATACCTTTTTAGACTCGTTAAGATCAGAATTATAGATTGCCATTTAAAAATGGCCATGCCAGCAAATTTAATTTTTTGCCAAAAATGACCATGATCCGACATCAAATACCCGAGTTATGAGCATTCAAAGATGACCATGTAATATTTTCAGCATTAACAAAAAAATTAGATTTTTGGAGCTTCATAACTTGCATATCTCGGCCAAAATAAGTCCGATCTTTGAGTGGTATACCTTTTTAGACTCGTTAAGATCAGAATTATAGATTGCCATTTAAAAATGGCCATGCCAGCAAATTTCATTTTTTGCCAAAAATGACCATGATCCGACATCAAATACCCGAGTTATGAGCATTCAAAGATGACCATGTAATATTTTCAGCATTAACAAAAAAATACGATTTTTGGAGCTTCATAACTTGCATATCTCGGCCAAAATAAGTCCGATCTTTGAGTGGTATACCTTTTTAGACTCGTTAAGATCAGAATTATAGATTGCCATTTAAAAATGGCCATGCCAGCAAATTTCATTTTTTGCCAAAAATGACCATGATCCGACATCAAATACCCGAGTTATGAGCATTCAAAGATGACCATGTAATATTTTCAGCATTAACAAAAAAATAAGATTTTTGGAGCTTCATAACTTGCATATCTCGGCCAAAATAAGTCCGATCTTTGAGTGGTATACCTTTTTAGACTCGTTAAGATCAGAATTATAGATTGCCATTTAAAAATGGCCATGCCAGCAAATTTCATTTTTTGCCAAAAATGACCATGATCCGACATCAAATACCCGAGTTATGAGCATTCAAAGATGACCATGTAATATTTTCAGCATTAACAAAAAAATAAGATTTTTGGAGCTTCATAACTTGCATATCTCGGCCAAAATAAGTCCGATCTTTGAGTGGTATACCTTTTTAGACTCGTTAAGATCAGAATTATAGATTGCCATTTAAAAATGGCCATGCCAGCAAATTTCATTTTTTGCCAAAAATGACCATGATCCGACATCAAATACCCGAGTTATGAGCATTCAAAGATGACCATGTAATATTTTCAGCATTAACAAAAAAATAAGATTTTTGGAGCTTCATAACTTGCATATCTCGGCCAAAATAAGTCCGATCTTTGAGTGGTATACCTTTTTAGACTCGTTAAGATCAGAATTATAGATTGCCATTTAAAAATGGCCATGCCAGCAAATTTCATTTTTTGCCAAAAATGACCATGATCCGACATCAAATACCCGAGTTATGAGCATTCAAAGATAACCATGTAATATTTTCAGCATTAACAAAAAAATAAGATTTTTGGAGCTTCATAACTTGCATATCTCGGCCAAAATAAGTCCGATCTTTGAGTGGTATACCTTTTTAGACTCGTTAAGATCAGAATTATAGATTGCCATTTAAAAATGGCCATGCCAGCAAATTTCATTTTTTGCCAAAAATGACCATGATCCGACATCAAATACCCGAGTTATGAGCATTCAAAGATGACCATGTAATATTTTCAGCATTAACAAAAAAATAAGATTTTTGGAGCTTCATAACTTGCATATCTCGGCCAAAATAAGTCCGATCTTTGAGTGGTATACCTTTTTAGACTCGTTAAGATCAGAATTATAGATTGCCATTTAAAAATGGCCATGCCAGCAAATTTCATTTTTTGCCAAAAATGACCATGATCCGACATCAAATACCCGAGTTATGAGCATTCAAAGATGACCATGTAATATTTTCAGCATTAAGAAAAAAATAAGATTTTTGGAGCTTCATAACTTGCATATCTCGGCCAAAATAAGTCCGATCTTTGAGTGGTATACCTTTTTAGACTCGTTAAGATCAGAATTATAGATTGCCATTTAAAAATGGCCATGCCAGCAAATTTCATTTTTTGCCAAAAATGACCATGATCCGACATCAAATACCCGAGTTATGAGCATTCAAAGATGACCATGTAATATTTTCAGCATTAACAAATAAATAAGATTTTTGGAGCTTCATAACTTGCATATCTCGGCCAAAATAAGTCCGATCTTTGAGTGGTATACCTTTTTAGACTCGTTAAGATCAGAATTATAGATTGCCATTTAAAAATGGCCATGCCAGCAAATTTCATTTTTTGCCAAAAATGACCATGATCCGACATCAAATACCCGAGTTATGAGCATTCAAAGATGACCATGTAATATTTTCAGCATTAACAAAAAAATAAGATTTTTGGAGCTTCATAACTTGCATATCTCGGCCAAAATAAGTCCGATCTTTGAGTGGTATACCTTTCTAGACTCGTTAAGATCAGAATTATAGATTGCCATTTAAAAATGGCCATGCCAGCAAATTTCATTTTTTGCCAAAAATGACCATGATCCGACATCAAATACCCGAGTTATGAGCATTCAAAGATGACCATGTAATATTTTCAGCATTAACAAAAAAATAAGATTTTTGGAGCTTCATAACTTGCATATCTCGGCCAAAATAAGTCCGATCTTTGAGTGGTATACCTTTTTAGACTCGTTAAGATCAGAATTATAGATTGCCATTTAAAAATGGCCATGCCAGCAAATTTCATTTTTTGCCAAAAATGACCATGATCCGACATCAAATACCCGAGTTATGAGCATTCAAAGATGACCATGTAATATTTTCAGCATTAACAAAAAAATAAGATTTTTGGAGCTTCATAACTTGCATATCTCGGCCAAAATAAGTCCGATCTTTGAGTGGTATACCTTTTTAGACTCGTTAAGATCAGAATTATAGATTGCCATTTAAAAATGGCCATGCCAGCAAATTTCATTTTTTGCCAAAAATGACCATGATCCGACATCAAATACCCGAGTTATGAGCATTCAAAGATGACCATGTAATATTTTCAGCATTAACAAAAAAATAAGATTTTTGGAGCTTCATAACTTGCATATCTCGGCCAAAATAAGTCCGATCTTTGAGTGGTATACCTTTTTAGACTCGTTAAGATCAGAATTATAGATTGCCATTTAAAAATGGCCATGCCAGCAAATTTACATTTTTTGCCAAAAATGACCATGATCCGACATCAAATACCCGAGTTATGAGCATTCAAAGATGACCATGTAATATTTTCAGCATTAACAAAAAAATAAGATTTTTGGAGCTTCATAACTTGCATATCTCGGCCAAAATAAGTCCGATCTTTGAGTGGTATACCTTTTTAGACTCGTTAAGATCAGAATTATAGATTGCCATTTAAAAATGGCCATGCCAGCAAATTTCATTTTTTGCCAAAAATGACCATGATCCGACATCAAATACCCGAGTTATGAGCATTCAAAGATGACCATGTAATATTTTCAGCATTAACAAAAAAATAAGATTTTTGGAGCTTCATAACTTGCATATCTCGGCCAAAATAAGTCCGATCTTTGAGTGGTATACCTTTTTAGACTCGTTAAGATCAGAATTATAGATTGCCATTTAAAAATGGCCATGCCAGCAAATTTCATTTTTTGCCAAAAATGACCATGATCCGACATCAAATACCCGAGTTATGAGCATTCAAAGATGACCATGTAATATTTTCAGCATTAACAAAAAAATAAGATTTTTGGAGCTTCATAACTTGCATATCTCGGCCAAAATAAGTCCGATCTTTGAGTGGTATACCTTTTTAGACTCGTTAAGATCAGAATTATAGATTGCCATTTAAAAATGGCCATGCCAGCAAATTTCATTTTTTGCCAAAAATGACCATGATCCGACATCAAATACCCGAGTTATGAGCATTCAAAGATGACCATGTAATATTTTCAGCATTAACAAAAAAATAAGATTTTTGGAGCTTCATAACTTGCATATCTCGGCCAAAATAAGTCCGATCTTTGAGTGGTATACCTTTTTAGACTCGTTAAGATCAGAATTATAGATTGCCATTTAAAAATGGCCATGCCAGCAAATTTCATTTTTTGCCAAAAATGACCATGATCCGACATCAAATACCCGAGTTATGAGCATTCAAAGATGACCATGTAATATTTTCAGCATTAACAAAAAAATAAGATTTTTGGAGCTTCATAACTTGCATATCTCGGCCAAAATAAGTCCGATCTTTGAGTGGTATACCTTTTTAGACTCGTTAAGATCAGAATTATAGATTGCCATTTAAAAATGGCCATGCCAGCAAATTTCATTTTTTGCCAAAAATGACCATGATCCGACATCAAATACCCGAGTTATGAGCATTCAAAGATGACCATGTAATATTTTCAGCATTAACAAAAAAATAAGATTTTTGGAGCTTCATAACTTGCATATCTCGGCCAAAATAAGTCCGATCTTTGAGTGGTATACCTTTTTAGACTCGTTAAGATCAGAATTATAGATTGCCATTTAAAAATGGCCATGCCAGCAAATTTCATTTTTTGCCAAAAATGACCATGATCCGACATCAAATACCCGAGTTATGAGCATTCAAAGATGACCATGTAATATTTTCAGCATTAACAAAAAAATAAGATTTTTGGAGCTTCATAACTTGCATATCTCGGCCAAAATAAGTCCGATCTTTGAGTGGTATACCTTTTTAGACTCGTTAAGATCAGAATTATAGATTGCCATTTAAAAATGGCCATGCCAGCAAATTTCATTTTTTGCCAAAAATGACCATGATCCGACATCAAATACCCGAGTTATGAGCATTCAAAGATGACCATGTAATATTTTCAGCATTAACAAAAAAATAAGATTTTTGGAGCTTCATAACTTGCATATCTCGGCCAAAATAAGTCCGATCTTTGAGTGGTATACCTTTTTAGACTCGTTAAGATCAGAATTATAGATTGCCATTTAAAAATGGCCATGCCAGCAAATTTCATTTTTTGCCAAAAATGACCATGATCCGACATCAAATACCCGAGTTATGAGCATTCAAAGATGACCATGTAATATTTTCAGCATTAACAAAAAAATAAGATTTTTGGAGCTTCATAACTTGCATATCTCGGCCAAAATAAGTCCGATCTTTGAGTGGTATACCTTTTTAGACTCGTTAAGATCAGAATTATAGATTGCCATTTAAAAATGGCCATGCCAGCAAATTTCATTTTTTGCCAAAAATGACCATGATCCGACATCAAATACCCGAGTTATGAGCATTCAAAGATGACCATGTAATATTTTCAGCATTAACAAAAAAATAAGATTTTTGGAGCTTCATAACTTGCATATCTCGGCCAAAATAAGTCCGATCTTTGAGTGGTATACCTTTTTAGACTCGTTAAGATCAGAATTATAGATTGCCATTTAAAAATGGCCATGCCAGCAAATTTAATTTTTTGCCAAAAATGACCATGATCCGACATCAAATACCCGAGTTATGAGCATTCAAAGATGACCATGTAATATTTTCAGCATTAACAAAAAAATAAGATTTTTGGAGCTTCATAACTTGCATATCTCGGCCAAAATAAGTCCGATCTTTGAGTGGTATACCTTTTTAGACTCGTTAAGATCAGAATTATAGATTGCCATTTAAAAATGGCCATGCCAGCAAATTTCATTTTTTGCCAAAAATGACCATGATCCGACATCAAATACCCGAGTTATGAGCATTCAAAGATGACCATGTAATATTTTCAGCATTAACAAAAAAATAAGATTTTTGGAGCTTCATAACTTGCATATCTCGGCCAAAATAAGTCCGATCTTTGAGTGGTATACCTTTTTAGACTCGTTAAGATCAGAATTATAGATTGCCATTTAAAAATGGCCATGCCAGAAAATTTAATAATCCATCTTTGAGTGGTACTCTTTAGACTCGTTAAGATCAGAATTATAGATTGCCATTTAAAAATGGCCATGCCAGCAAATTTCATTTTTTGCCAAAAATGACCATGATCCGACATCAAATACCCGAGTTATGAGCATTCAAAGATGACCATGTAATATTTTCAGCATTAACAAAAAAATAAGATTTTTGGAGCTTCATAACTTGCATATCTCGGCCAAAATAAGTCCGATCTTTGAGTGGTATACCTTTTTAGACTCGTTAAGATCAGAATTATAGATTGCCATTTAAAAATGGCCATGCCAGCAAATTTCATTTTTTGCCAAAAATGACCATGATCCGACATCAAATACCCGAGTTATGAGCATTCAAAGATGACCATGTAATATTTTCAGCATTAACAAAAAAATAAGATTTTTGGAGCTTCATAACTTGCATATCTCGGCCAAAATAAGTCCGATCTTTGAGTGGTATACCTTTTTAGACTCGTTAAGATCAGAATTATAGATTGCCATTTAAAAATGGCCATGCCAGCAAATTTCATTTTTTGCCAAAAATGACCATGATCCGACATCAAATACCCGAGTTATGAGCATTCAAAGATGACCATGTAATATTTTCAGCATTAACAAAAAAATAAGATTTTTGGAGCTTCATAACTTGCATATCTCGGCCAAAATAAGTCCGATCTTTGAGTGGTATACCTTTTTAGACTCGTTAAGATCAGAATTATAGATTGCCATTTAAAAATGGCCATGCCAGCAAATTTCATTTTTTGCCAAAAATGACCATGATCCGACATCAAATACCCGAGTTATGAGCATTCAAAGATGACCATGTAATATTTTCAGCATTAACAAAAAAATAAGATTTTTGGAGCTTCATAACTTGCATATCTCGGCCAAAATAAGTCCGATCTTTGAGTGGTATACCTTTTTAGACTCGTTAAGATCAGAATTATAGATTGCCATTTAAAAATGGCCATGCCAGAAAATTTAATTTTTTGCCAAAAATGACCATGATCCGACATCAAATACCCGAGTTATGAGCATTCAAAGATGACCATGTAATATTTTCAGCATTAACAAAAAAATTAGATTTTTGGAGCTTCATAACTTGCATATCTCGGCCAAAATAAGTCCGATCTTTGAGTGGTATACCTCTTTAGACTCGTTAAGATCAGAATTATAGATTGCCATTTAAAAATGGCCATGCCAGCAAATTTCATTTTTTGCCAAAAATGACCATGATCCGACATCAAATGCCCGAGTTATGAGCATTCAAAGATAACCATGTAATATTTTCAGCATTAACAAAAAAATAAGATTTTTGGAGCTTCATAACTTGCATATCTCGGCCAAAATAAGTCCGATCTTTGAGTGGTATACCTTTTTAGACTCGTTAAGATCAGAATTATAGATTGCCATTTAAAAATGGCCATGCCAGCAAATTTCATTTTTTGCCAAAAATGACCATAATCCGACATCAAATACCCGAGTTATGAGCATTCAAAGATGACCATGTAATATTTTCAGCATTAACAAAAAAATAAGATTTTTGGAGCTTCATAACTTGCATATCTCGGCCAAAATAAGTCCGATCTTTGAGTGGTATACCTTTTTAGACTCGTTAAGATCAGAATTATAGATTGCCATTTAAAAATGGCCATGCCAGCTTATTTCATTTTTTGCCAAAAATGACCATGATCCGACATCAAATACCCGAGTTATGAGCATTCAAAAATGACCATGTAATATTTTCAGCATTAACAAAAAAATAAGATTTTTGGAGCTTCATAACTTGCATATCTCGGCCAAAATAAGTCCGATCTTTGAGTGGTATACCTTTTTAGACTCGTTAAGATCAGAATTATAGATTGCCATTTAAAAATGGCCATGCCAGCTTATTTCATTTTTTGCCAAAAATGACCATGATCCGACATCAAATACCCGAGCTATGAGCATTCAAATATGACCATGTAATATTTTCAGCATTAACAAAAAAATAAGATTTTTGGAGCTTCATAACTTGCATGTCTCGGCCTAAATAAGTCCGATCTTTGAGTGGTATACCTTTTTAGACTCGTTAAGATCAGAATTATAGATTGCCATTTAAAAATGGCCATGCCAGAAAATTTAATTTTTTGCCAAAAATGACCATGATCCGACATCAAATACCCGAGTTATGAGCATTCAAAGATGACCATGTAATATTTTCAGCATTAACAATAAAATTAGATTTTTGGAGCTTCATAACTTGCATATCTCGGCCAAAATAAGTCCGATCTTTGAGTGGTATACCTTTTTAGACTCGTTAAGATCAGAATTATAGATTGCCATTTAAAAATGGCCATGCCAGCAAATTTCATTTTTTGCCAAAAATGACCATGATCCGACATCAAATACCCGAGTTATGAGCATTCAAAGATGACCATGTAATATTTTCAGCATTAACAAAAAAATAAGATTTTTGGAGCTTCATAACTTGCATATCTCGGCCAAAATAAGTCCGATCTTTGAGTGGTATACCTTTTTAGACTCGTTAAGATCAGAATTATAGATTGCCATTTAAAAATGGCCATGCCAGAAAATTTAATTTTTTGCCAAAAATGACCATGATCCGACATCAAATACCCGAGTTATGAGCATTCAAAGATGACCATGTAATATTTTCAGCATTAACAAAAAAATAAGATTTTTGGAGCTTCATAACTTGCATATCTCGGCCAAAATAAGTCCGATCTTTGAGTGGTATACCTTTTTAGACTCGTTAAGATCAGAATTATAGATTGCCATTTAAAAATGGCCATGCCAGAAAATTTAATTTTTTGCCAAAAATGACCATGATCCGACATCAAATACCCGAGTTATGAGCATTCAAAGATGACCATGTAATATTTTCAGCATTAACAAAAAAATAAGATTTTTGGAGCTTCATAACTTGCATATCTCGGCCAAAATAAGTCCGATCTTTGAGTGGTATACCTTTTTAGACTCGTTAAGATCAGAATTATAGATTGCCATTTAAAAATGGCCATGCCAGCAAATTTCATTTTTTGCCAAAAATGACCATGATCCGACATCAAATACCCGAGTTATGAGCATTCAAAGATGACCATGTAATATTTTCAGCATTAACAAAAAAATAAGATTTTTGGAGCTTCATAACTTGCATATCTCGGCCAAAATAAGTCCGATCTTTGAGTGGTATACCTTTTTAGACTCGTTAAGATCAGAATTATAGATTGCCATTTAAAAATGGCCATGCCAGCAAATTTCATTTTTTGCCAAAAATGACCATGATCCGACATCAAATACCCGAGTTATGAGCATTCAAAGATGACCATGTAATATTTTCAGCATTAACAAAAAAATAAGATTTTTGGAGCTTCATAACTTGCATATCTCGGCCAAAATAAGTCCGATCTTTGAGTGGTATACCTTTTTAGACTCGTTAAGATCAGAATTATAGATTGCCATTTAAAAATGGCCATGCCAGCAAATTTCATTTTTTGCCAAAAATGACCATGATCCGACATCAAATACCCGAGTTATGAGCATTCAAAGATGACCATGTAATATTTTCAGCATTAACAAAAAAATAAGATTTTTGGAGCTTCATAACTTGCATATCTCGGCCAAAATAAGTCCGATCTTTGAGTGGTATACCTTTTTAGACTCGTTAAGATCAGAATTATAGATTGCCATTTAAAAATGGCCATGCCAGCAAATTTCATTTTTTGCCAAAAATGACCATGATCCGACATCAAATACCCGAGTTATGAGCATTCAAAGATGACCATGTAATATTTTCAGCATTAACAAAAAAATAAGATTTTTGGAGCTTCATAACTTGCATATCTCGGCCAAAATAAGTCCGATCTTTGAGTGGTATACCTTTTTAGACTCGTTAAGATCAGAATTATAGATTGCCATTTAAAAATGGCCATGCCAGCAAATTTAATTTTTTGCCAAAAATGACCATGATCCGACATCAAATACCCGAGTTATGAGCATTCAAAGATGACCATGTAATATTTTCAGCATTAACAAAAAAATAAGATTTTTGGAGCTTCATAACTTGCATATCTCGGCCAAAATAAGTCCGATCTTTGAGTGGTATACCTTTTTAGACTCGTTAAGATCAGAATTATAGATTGCCATTTAAAAATGGCCATGCCAGCAAATTTCATTTTTTGCCAAAAATGACCATGATCCGACATCAAATACCCGAGTTATGAGCATTCAAAGATGACCATGTAATATTTTCAGCATTAACAAAAAAATAAGATTTTTGGAGCTTCATAACTTGCATATCTCGGCCAAAATAAGTCCGATCTTTGAGTGGTATACCTTTTTAGACTCGTTAAGATCAGAATTATAGATTGCCATTTAAAAATGGCCATGCCAGCAAATTTCATTTTTTGCCAAAAATGACCATGATCCGACATCAAATACCCGAGTTATGAGCATTCAAAGATGACCATGTAATATTTTCAGCATTAACAAAAAAATAAGATTTTTGGAGCTTCATAACTTGCATATCTCGGCCAAAATAAGTCCGATCTTTGAGTGGTATACCTTTTTAGACTCGTTAAGATCAGAATTATAGATTGCCATTTAAAAATGGCCATGCCAGCAAATTTCATTTTTTGCCAAAAATGACCATGATCCGACATCAAATACCCGAGTTATGAGCATTCAAAGATGACCATGTAATATTTTCAGCATTAACAAAAAAATAAGATTTTTGGAGCTTCATAACTTGCATATCTCGGCCAAAATAAGTCCGATCTTTGAGTGGTATACCTTTTTAGACTCGTTAAGATCAGAATTATAGATTGCCATTTAAAAATGGCCATGCCAGCAAATTTAATTTTTTGCCAAAAATGACCATGATCCGACATCAAATACCCGAGTTATGAGCATTCAAAGATGACCATGTAATATTTTCAGCATTAACAAAAAAATAAGATTTTTGGAGCTTCATAACTTGCATATCTCGGCCAAAATAAGTCCGATCTTTGAGTGGTATACCTTTTTAGACTCGTTAAGATCAGAATTATAGATTGCCATTTAAAAATGGCCATGCCAGCAAATTTCATTTTTTGCCAAAAATGACCATGATCCGACATCAAATACCCGAGTTATGAGCATTCAAAGATGACCATGTAATATTTTCAGCATTAACAAAAAAATAAGATTTTTGGAGCTTCATAACTTGCATATCTCGGCCAAAATAAGTCCGATCTTTGAGTGGTATACCTTTTTAGACTCGTTAAGATCAGAATTATAGATTGCCATTTAAAAATGGCCATGCCAGCAAATTTAATTTTTTGCCAAAAATGACCATGATCCGACATCAAATACCCGAGTTATGAGCATTCAAAGATGACCATGTAATATTTTCAGCATTAACAAAAAAATAAGATTTTTGGAGCTTCATAACTTGCATATCTCGGCCAAAATAAGTCCGATCTTTGAGTGGTATACCTTTTTAGACTCGTTAAGATCAGAATTATAGATTGCCATTTAAAAATGGCCATGCCAGCAAATTTCATTTTTTGCCAAAAATGACCATGATCCGACATCAAATACCCGAGTTATGAGCATTCAAAGATGACCATGTAATATTTTCAGCATTAACAAAAAAATAAGATTTTTGGAGCTTCATAACTTGCATATCTCGGCCAAAATAAGTCCGATCTTTGAGTGGTATACCTTTTTAGACTCGTTAAGATCAGAATTATAGATTGCCATTTAAAAATGGCCATGCCAGCTAATTTCATTTTTTGCCAAAAATGACCATGATCCGACATCAAATACCCGAGTTATGAGCATTCAAAGATGACCATGTAATATTTTCAGCATTAACAATAAAATAAGATTTTTGGAGCTTCATAACTTGCATATCTCGGCCAAAATAAGTCCGATCTTTGAGTGGTATACCTTTTTAGACTCGTTAAGATCAGAATTATAGATTGCCATTTAAAAATGGCCATGCCAGCAAATTTAATTTTTTGCCAAAAATGACCATGATCCGACATCAAATACCCGAGTTATGAGCATTCAAAGATGACCATGTAATATTTTCAGCATTAACAATAAAATTAGATTTTTGGAGCTTCATAACTTGCATATCTCGGCCAAAATAAGTCCGATCTTTGAGTGGTATACCTTTTTAGACTCGTTAAGATCAGAATTATAGATTGCCATTTAAAAATGGCCATGCCAGCAAATTTCATTTTTTGCCAAAAATGACCATGATCCGACATCAAATACCCGAGTTATGAGCATTCAAAGATGACCATGTAATATTTTCAGCATTAACAAAAAAATAAGATTTTTGGAGCTTCATAACTTGCATATCTCGGCCAAAATAAGTCCGATCTTTGAGTGGTATACCTTTTTAGACTCGTTAAGATCAGAATTATAGATTGCCATTTAAAAATGGCCATGCCAGCAAATTTCATTTTTTGCCAAAAATGACCATGATCCGACATCAAATACCCGAGTTATGAGCATTCAAAGATGACCATGTAATATTTTCAGCATTAACAAAAAAATAAGATTTTTGGAGCTTCATAACTTGCATATCTCGGCCAAAATAAGTCCGATCTTTGAGTGGTATACCTTTTTAGACTCGTTAAGATCAGAATTATAGATTGCCATTTAAAAATGGCCATGCCAGCAAATTTCATTTTTTGCCAAAAATGACCATGATCCGACATCAAATACCCGAGTTATGAGCATTCAAAGATGACCATGTAATATTTTCAGCATTAACAAAAAAATAAGATTTTTGGAGCTTCATAACTTGCATATCTCGGCCAAAATAAGTCCGATCTTTGAGTGGTATACCTTTTTAGACTCGTTAAGATCAGAATTATAGATTGCCATTTAAAAATGGCCATGCCAGCAAATTTCATTTTTTGCCAAAAATGACCATGATCCGACATCAAATACCCGAGTTATGAGCATTCAAAGATGACCATGTAATATTTTCAGCATTAACAAAAAAATAAGATTTTTGGAGCTTCATAACTTGCATATCTCGGCCAAAATAAGTCCGATCTTTGAGTGGTATACCTTTTTAGACTCGTTAAGATCAGAATTATAGATTGCCATTTAAAAATGGCCATGCCAGCAAATTTCATTTTTTGCCAAAAATGACCATGATCCGACATCAAATACCCGAGTTATGAGCATTCAAAGATGACCATGTAATATTTTCAGCATTAACAAAAAAATAAGATTTTTGGAGCTTCATAACTTGCATATCTCGGCCAAAATAAGTCCGATCTTTGAGTGGTATACCTTTTTAGACTCGTTAAGATCAGAATTATAGATTGCCATTTAAAAATGGCCATGCCAGCAAATTTCATTTTTTGCCAAAAATGACCATGATCCGACATCAAATACCCGAGTTATGAGCATTCAAAGATGACCATGTAATATTTTCAGCATTAACAAAAAAATAAGATTTTTGGAGCTTCATAACTTGCATATCTCGGCCAAAATAAGTCCGATCTTTGAGTGGTATACCTTTTTAGACTCGTTAAGATCAGAATTATAGATTGCCATTTAAAAATGGCCATGCCAGCAAATTTAATTTTTTGCCAAAAATGACCATGATCCGACATCAAATACCCGAGTTATGAGCATTCAAAGATGACCATGTAATATTTTCAGCATTAACAAAAAAATAAGATTTTTGGAGCTTCATAACTTGCATATCTCGGCCAAAATAAGTCCGATCTTTGAGTGGTATACCTTTTTAGACTCGTTAAGATCAGAATTATAGATTGCCATTTAAAAATGGCCATGCCAGCAAATTTCATTTTTTGCCAAAAATGACCATGATCCGACATCAAATACCCGAGTTATGAGCATTCAAAGATGACCATGTAATATTTTCAGCATTAACAAAAAAATAAGATTTTTGGAGCTTCATAACTTGCATATCTCGGCCAAAATAAGTCCGATCTTTGAGTGGTATACCTTTTTAGACTCGTTAAGATCAGAATTATAGATTGCCATTTAAAAATGGCCATGCCAGCAAATTTCATTTTTTGCCAAAAATGACCATGATCCGACATCAAATACCCGAGTTATGAGCATTCAAAGATGACCATGTAATATTTTCAGCATTAACAAAAAAATAAGATTTTTGGAGCTTCATAACTTGCATATCTCGGCCAAAATAAGTCCGATCTTTGAGTGGTATACCTTTTTAGACTCGTTAAGATCAGAATTATAGATTGCCATTTAAAAATGGCCATGCCAGCAAATTTCATTTTTTGCCAAAAATGACCATGATCCGACATCAAATACCCGAGTTATGAGCATTCAAAGATGACCATGTAATATTTTCAGCATTAACAAAAAAATAAGATTTTTGGAGCTTCATAACTTGCATATCTCGGCCAAAATAAGTCCGATCTTTGAGTGGTATACCTTTTTAGACTCGTTAAGATCAGAATTATAGATTGCCATTTAAAAATGGCCATGCCAGCAAATTTCATTTTTTGCCAAAAATGACCATGATCCGACATCAAATACCCGAGTTATGAGCATTCAAAGATGACCATGTAATATTTTCAGCATTAACAAAAAAATAAGATTTTTGGAGCTTCATAACTTGCATATCTCGGCCAAAATAAGTCCGATCTTTGAGTGGTATACCTTTTTAGACTCGTTAAGATCAGAATTATAGATTGCCATTTAAAAATGGCCATGCCAGCAAATTTAATTTTTTGCCAAAAATGACCATGATCCGACATCAAATACCCGAGTTATGAGCATTCAAAGATGACCATGTAATATTTTCAGCATTAACAAAAAAATAAGATTTTTGGAGCTTCATAACTTGCATATCTCGGCCAAAATAAGTCCGATCTTTGAGTGGTATACCTTTTTAGACTCGTTAAGATCAGAATTATAGATTGCCATTTAAAAATGGCCATGCCAGCAAATTTCATTTTTTGCCAAAAATGACCATGATCCGACATCAAATACCCGAGTTATGAGCATTCAAAGATGACCATGTAATATTTTCAGCATTAACAAAAAAATAAGATTTTTGGAGCTTCATAACTTGCATATCTCGGCCAAAATAAGTCCGATCTTTGAGTGGTATACCTTTTTAGACTCGTTAAGATCAGAATTATAGATTGCCATTTAAAAATGGCCATGCCAGCAAATTTCATTTTTTGCCAAAAATGACCATGATCCGACATCAAATACCCGAGTTATGAGCATTCAAAGATGACCATGTAATATTTTCAGCATTAACAAAAAAATAAGATTTTTGGAGCTTCATAACTTGCATATCTCGGCCAAAATAAGTCCGAT
This sequence comes from Drosophila maculinotata, assembly GCA_035045305.1. Taxonomy (NCBI): domain Eukaryota; kingdom Metazoa; phylum Arthropoda; class Insecta; order Diptera; family Drosophilidae; genus Drosophila; species Drosophila maculinotata. The sequence continues at coordinate 29,426 of JAWNPD010000289.1, forward strand.
CTTTGAGTGGTATACCTTTTTAGACTCGTTAAGATCAGAATTATAGATTGCCATTTAAAAATGGCCATGCCAGCAAATTTCATTTTTTGCCAAAAATGACCATGATCCGACATCAAATACCCGAGTTATGAGCATTCAAAGATGACCATGTAATATTTTCAGCATTAACAAAAAAATAAGATTTTTGGAGCTTCATAACTTGCATATCTCGGCCAAAATAAGTCCGATCTTTGAGTGGTATACCTTTTTAGACTCGTTAAGATCAGAATTATAGATTGCCATTTAAAAATGGCCATGCCAGCAAATTTCATTTTTTGCCAAAAATGACCATGATCCGACATCAAATACCCGAGTTATGAGCATTCAAAGATGACCATGTAATATTTTCAGCATTAACAAAAAAATAAGATTTTTGGAGCTTCATAACTTGCATATCTCGGCCAAAATAAGTCCGATCTTTGAGTGGTATACCTTTTTAGACTCGTTAAGATCAGAATTATAGATTGCCATTTAAAAATGGCCATGCCAGCAAATTTCATTTTTTGCCAAAAATGACCATGATCCGACATCAAATACCCGAGTTATGAGCATTCAAAGATGACCATGTAATATTTTCAGCATTAACAAAAAAATAAGATTTTTGGAGCTTCATAACTTGCATATCTCGGCCAAAATAAGTCCGATCTTTGAGTGGTATACCTTTTTAGACTCGTTAAGATCAGAATTATAGATTGCCATTTAAAAATGGCCATGCCAGCAAATTTAATTTTTTGCCAAAAATGACCATGATCCGACATCAAATACCCGAGTTATGAGCATTCAAAGATGACCATGTAATATTTTCAGCATTAACAAAAAAATAAGATTTTTGGAGCTTCATAACTTGCATATCTCGGCCAAAATAAGTCCGATCTTTGAGTGGTATACCTTTTTAGACTCGTTAAGATCAGAATTATAGATTGCCATTTAAAAATGGCCATGCCAGCAAATTTCATTTTTTGCCAAAAATGACCATGATCCGACATCAAATACCCGAGTTATGAGCATTCAAAGATGACCATGTAATATTTTCAGCATTAACAAAAAAATTAGATTTTTGGAGCTTCATAACTTGCATATCTCGGCCAAAATAAGTCCGATCTTTGAGTGGTATACCTTTTTAGACTCGTTAAGATCAGAATTATAGATTGCCATTTAAAAATGGCCATGCCAGCAAATTTCATTTTTTGCCAAAAATGACCATGATCCGACATCAAATACCCGAGTTATGAGCATTCAAAGATGACCATGTAATATTTTCAGCATTAACAAAAAAATAAGATTTTTGGAGCTTCATAACTTGCATATCTCGGCCAAAATAAGTCCGATCTTTGAGTGGTATACCTTTTTAGACTCGTTAAGATCAGAATTATAGATTGCCATTTAAAAATGGCCATGCCAGCAAATTTCATTTTTTGCCAAAAATGACCATGATCCGACATCAAATACCCGAGTTATGAGCATTCAAAGATGACCATGTAATATTTTCAGCATTAACAAAAAAATAAGATTTTTGGAGCTTCATAACTTGCATATCTCGGCCAAAATAAGTCCGATCTTTGAGTGGTATACCTTTTTAGACTCGTTAAGATCAGAATTATAGATTGCCATTTAAAAATGGCCATGCCAGCAAATTTCATTTTTTGCCAAAAATGACCATGATCCGACATCAAATACCCGAGTTATGAGCATTCAAAGATGACCATGTAATATTTTCAGCATTAACAAAAAAATAAGATTTTTGGAGCTTCATAACTTGCATATCTCGGCCAAAATAAGTCCGATCTTTGAGTGGTATACCTTTTTAGACTCGTTAAGATCAGAATTATAGATTGCCATTTAAAAATGGCCATGCCAGCAAATTTCATTTTTTGCCAAAAATGACCATGATCCGACATCAAATACCCGAGTTATGAGCATTCAAAGATGACCATGTAATATTTTCAGCATTAACAAAAAAATAAGATTTTTGGAGCTTCATAACTTGCATATCTCGGCCAAAATAAGTCCGATCTTTGAGTGGTATACCTTTTTAGACTCGTTAAGATCAGAATTATAGATTGCCATTTAAAAATGGCCATGCCAGCAAATTTCATTTTTTGCCAAAAATGACCATGATCCGACATCAAATACCCGAGTTATGAGCATTCAAAGATGACCATGTAATATTTTCAGCATTAACAAAAAAATAAGATTTTTGGAGCTTCATAACTTGCATATCTCGGCCAAAATAAGTCCGATCTTTGAGTGGTATACCTTTTTAGACTCGTTAAGATCAGAATTATAGATTGCCATTTAAAAATGGCCATGCCAGCAAATTTCATTTTTTGCCAAAAATGACCATGATCCGACATCAAATACCCGAGTTATGAGCATTCAAAGATGACCATGTAATATTTTCAGCATTAACAAAAAAATAAGATTTTTGGAGCTTCATAACTTGCATATCTCGGCCAAAATAAGTCCGATCTTTGAGTGGTATACCTTTTTAGACTCGTTAAGATCAGAATTATAGATTGCCATTTAAAAATGGCCATGCCAGCAAATTTCATTTTTTGCCAAAAATGACCATGATCCGACATCAAATACCCGAGTTATGAGCATTCAAAGATGACCATGTAATATTTTCAGCATTAACAAAAAAATAAGATTTTTGGAGCTTCATAACTTGCATATCTCGGCCAAAATAAGTCCGATCTTTGAGTGGTATACCTTTTTAGACTCGTTAAGATCAGAATTATAGATTGCCATTTAAAAATGGCCATGCCAGCAAATTTCATTTTTTGCCAAAAATGACCATGATCCGACATCAAATACCCGAGTTATGAGCATTCAAAGATGACCATGTAATATTTTCAGCATTAACAAAAAAATAAGATTTTTGGAGCTTCATAACTTGCATATCTCGGCCAAAATAAGTCCGATCTTTGAGTGGTATACCTTTTTAGACTCGTTAAGATCAGAATTATAGATTGCCATTTAAAAATGGCCATGCCAGCAAATTTCATTTTTTGCCAAAAATGACCATGATCCGACATCAAATACCCGAGTTATGAGCATTCAAAGATGACCATGTAATATTTTCAGCATTAACAAAAAAATTAGATTTTTGGAGCTTCATAACTTGCATATCTCGGCCAAAATAAGTCCTCTTTGAGTGTTTCCCTTTTTACTTTAAAAATTTTTTCTTAAAATGGCCATGCCAGCAAATTTCATTTTTTGCCAAAAATGACCATGATCCGACATCAAATACCCGAGTTATGAGCATTCAAAGATGACCATGTAATATTTTCAGCATTAACAAAAAAATAAGATTTTTGGAGCTTCATAACTTGCATATCTCGGCCAAAATAAGTCCGATCTTTGAGTGGTATACCTTTTTAGACTCGTTAAGATCAGAATTATAGATTGCCATTTAAAAATGGCCATGCCAGCAAATTTCATTTTTTGCCAAAAATGACCATGATCCGACATCAAATACCCGAGTTATGAGCATTCAAAGATGACCATGTAATATTTTCAGCATTAACAAAAAAATAAGATTTTTGGAGCTTCATAACTTGCATATCTCGGCCAAAATAAGTCCGATCTTTGAGTGGTATACCTTTTTAGACTCGTTAAGATCAGAATTATAGATTGCCATTTAAAAATGGCCATGCCAGCAAATTTAATTTTTTGCCAAAAATGACCATGATCCGACATCAAATACCCGAGTTATGAGCATTCAAAGATGACCATGTAATATTTTCAGCATTAACAAAAAAATAAGATTTTTGGAGCTTCATAACTTGCATATCTCGGCCAAAATAAGTCCGATCTTTGAGTGGTATACCTTTTTAGACTCGTTAAGATCAGAATTATAGATTGCCATTTAAAAATGGCCATGCCAGCAAATTTCATTTTTTGCCAAAAATGACCATGATCCGACATCAAATACCCGAGTTATGAGCATTCAAAGATGACCATGTAATATTTTCAGCATTAACAAAAAAATAAGATTTTTGGAGCTTCATAACTTGCATATCTCGGCCAAAATAAGTCCGATCTTTGAGTGGTATACCTTTTTAGACTCGTTAAGATCAGAATTATAGATTGCCATTTAAAAATGGCCATGCCAGCAAATTTCATTTTTTGCCAAAAATGACCATGATCCGACATCAAATACCCGAGTTATGAGCATTCAAAGATGACCATGTAATATTTTCAGCATTAACAAAAAAATAAGATTTTTGGAGCTTCATAACTTGCATATCTCGGCCAAAATAAGTCCGATCTTTGAGTGGTATACCTTTTTAGACTCGTTAAGATCAGAATTATAGATTGCCATTTAAAAATGGCCATGCCAGCAAATTTCATTTTTTGCCAAAAATGACCATGATCCGACATCAAATACCCGAGTTATGAGCATTCAAAGATGACCATGTAATATTTTCAGCATTAACAAAAAAATAAGATTTTTGGAGCTTCATAACTTGCATATCTCGGCCAAAATAAGTCCGATCTTTGAGTGGTATACCTTTTTAGACTCGTTAAGATCAGAATTATAGATTGCCATTTAAAAATGGCCATGCCAGCAAATTTCATTTTTTGCCAAAAATGACCATGATCCGACATCAAATACCCGAGTTATGAGCATTCAAAGATGACCATGTAATATTTTCAGCATTAACAAAAAAATAAGATTTTTGGAGCTTCATAACTTGCATATCTCGGCCAAAATAAGTCCGATCTTTGAGTGGTATACCTTTTTAGACTCGTTAAGATCAGAATTATAGATTGCCATTTAAAAATGGCCATGCCAGCAAATTTCATTTTTTGCCAAAAATGACCATGATCCGACATCAAATACCCGAGTTATGAGCATTCAAAGATGACCATGTAATATTTTCAGCATTAACAAAAAAATAAGATTTTTGGAGCTTCATAACTTGCATATCTCGGCCAAAATAAGTCCGATCTTTGAGTGGTATACCTTTTTAGACTCGTTAAGATCAGAATTATAGATTGCCATTTAAAAATGGCCATGCCAGCAAATTTCATTTTTTTGCCAAAAATGACCATGATCCGACATCAAATACCCGAGTTATGAGCATTCAAAGATGACCATGTAATATTTTCAGCATTAACAAAAAAATAAGATTTTTGGAGCTTCATAACTTGCATATCTCGGCCAAAATAAGTCCGATCTTTGAGTGGTATACCTTTTTAGACTCGTTAAGATCAGAATTATAGATTGCCATTTAAAAATGGCCATGCCAGCAAATTTAATTTTTTGCCAAAAATGACCATGATCCGACATCAAATACCCGAGTTATGAGCATTCAAAGATGACCATGTAATATTTTCAGCATTAACAAAAAAATTTGATTTGTGGAGCTTCATAACTTGCATATCTCGGCCAAAATAAGTCCGATCTTTGAGTGGTATACCTTTTTAGACTCGTTAAGATCAGAATTATAGATTGCCATTTAAAAATGGCCATGCCAGCAAATTTCATTTTTTGCCAAAAATGACCATGATCCGACATCAAATACCCGAGTTATGAGCATTCAAAGATGACCATGTAATATTTTCAGCATTAACAAAAAAATAAGATTTTTGGAGCTTCATAACTTGCATATCTCGGCCAAAATAAGTCCGATCTTTGAGTGGTATACCTTTTTAGACTCGTTAAGATCAGAATTATAGATTGCCATTTAAAAATGGCCATGCCAGCAAATTTAATTTTTTGCCAAAAATGACCATGATCCGACATCAAATACCCGAGTTATGAGCATTCAAAGATGACCATGTAATATTTTCAGCATTAACAAAAAAATAAGATTTTTGGAGCTTCATAACTTGCATATCTCGGCCAAAATAAGTCCGATCTTTGAGTGGTATACCTTTTTAGACTCGTTAAGATCAGAATTATAGATTGCCATTTAAAAATGGCCATGCCAGCAAATTTAATTTTTTGCCAAAAATGACCATGATCCGACATCAAATACCAGAGTTATGAGCATTCAAAGATAACCATGTAATATTTTCAGCATTAACAAAAAAATAAGATTTTTGGAGCTTCATAACTTGCATATCTCGGCCAAAATAAGTCCGATCTTTGAGTGGTATACCGTTTTAGACTCGTTAAGATCAGAATTATAGATTGCCATTTAAAAATGGCCATGCCAGCAAATTTCATTTTTTGCCAAAAATGACCATGATCCGACATCAAATACCCGAGTTATGAGCATTCAAAGATGACCATGTAATATTTTCAGCATTAACAAAAAAATAAGATTTTTGGAGCTTCATAACTAGCATATCTCGGCCAAAATAAGTCCGATCTTTGAGTGGTATACCTTTTTAGACTCGTTAAGATCAGAATTATAGATTGCCATTTAAAAATGGCCATGCCAGCAAATTTCATTTTTTGCCAAAAATGACCATGATCCGACATCAAATACCCGAGTTATGAGCATTCAAAGATGACCATGTAATATTTTCAGCATTAACAAAAAAATTAGATTTTTGGAGCTTCATAACTTGCATATCTCGGCCAAAATAAGTCCGATCTTTGAGTGGTATACCTTTTTAGACTCGTTAAGATCAGAATTATAGATTGCCATTTAAAAATGGCCATGCCAGCAAATTTCATTTTTTGCCAAAAATGACCATGATCCGACATCAAATACCCGAGTTATGAGCATTCAAAGATGACCATGTAATATTTTCAGCATTAACAAAAAAATAAGATTTTTGGAGCTTCATAACTTGCATATCTCGGCCAAAATAAGTCCGATCTTTGAGTGGTATACCTTTTTAGACTCGTTAAGATCAGAATTATAGATTGCCATTTAAAAATGGCCATGCCAGCAAATTTCATTTTTTGCCAAAAATGACCATGATCCGACATCAAATACCCGAGTTATGAGCATTCAAAGATGACCATGTAATATTTTCAGCATTAACAAAAAAATAAGATTTTTGGAGCTTCATAACTTGCATATCTCGGCCAAAATAAGTCCGATCTTTGAGTGGTATACCTTTTTAGACTCGTTAAGATCAGAATTATAGATTGCCATTTAAAAATGGCCATGCCAGCAAATTTCATTTTTTGCCAAAAATGACCATGATCCGACATCAAATACCCGAGTTATGAGCATTCAAAGATGACCATGTAATATTTTCAGCATTAACAAAAAAATAAGATTTTTGGAGCTTCATAACTTGCATATCTCGGCCAAAATAAGTCCGATCTTTGAGTGGTATACCTTTTTAGACTCGTTAAGATCAGAATTATAGATTGCCATTTAAAAATGGCCATGCCAGCAAATTTCATTTTTTGCCAAAAATGACCATGATCCGACATCAAATACCCGAGTTATGAGCATTCAAAGATGACCATGTAATATTTTCAGCATTAACAAAAAAATAAGATTTTTGGAGCTTCATAACTTGCATATCTCGGCCAAAATAAGTCCGATCTTTGAGTGGTATACCTTTTTAGACTCGTTAAGATCAGAATTATAGATTGCCATTTAAAAATGGCCATGCCAGCAAATTTCATTTTTTGCCAAAAATGACCATGATCCGACATCAAATACCCGAGTTATGAGCATTCAAAGATGACCATGTAATATTTTCAGCATTAACAAAAAAATTAGATTTTTGGAGCTTCATAACTTGCATATCTCGGCCAAAATAAGTCCGATCTTTGAGTGGTATACCTTTTTAGACTCGTTAAGATCAGAATTATAGATTGCCATTTAAAAATGGCCATGCCAGCAAATTTCATTTTTTGCCAAAAATGACCATGATCCGACATCAAATACCCGAGTTATGAGCATTCAAAGATGACCATGTAATATTTTCAGCATTAACAAAAAAATAAGATTTTTGGAGCTTCATAACTTGCATATCTCGGCCAAAATAAGTCCGATCTTTGAGTGGTATACCTTTTTAGACTCGTTAAGATCAGAATTATAGATTGCCATTTAAAAATGGCCATGCCAGCAAATTTCATTTTTTGCCAAAAATGACCATGATCCGACATCAAATACCCGAGTTATGAGCATTCAAAGATGACCATGTAATATTTTCAGCATTAACAAAAAAATAAGATTTTTGGAGCTTCATAACTTGCATATCTCGGCCAAAATAAGTCCGATCTTTGAGTGGTATACCTTTTTAGACTCGTTAAGATCAGAATTATAGATTGCCATTTAAAAATGGCCATGCCAGCAAATTTCATTTTTTGCCAAAAATGACCATGATCCGACATCAAATACCCGAGTTATGAGCATTCAAAGATGACCATGTAATATTTTCAGCATTAACAAAAAAATAAGATTTTTGGAGCTTCATAACTTGCATATCTCGGCCAAAATAAGTCCGATCTTTGAGTGGTATACCTTTTTAGACTCGTTAAGATCAGAATTATAGATTGCCATTTAAAAATGGCCATGCCAGCAAATTTCATTTTTTGCCAAAAATGACCATGATCCGACATCAAATACCCGAGTTATGAGCATTCAAAGATGACCATGTAATATTTTCAGCATTAACAAAAAAATAAGATTTTTGGAGCTTCATAACTTGCATATCTCGGCCAAAATAAGTCCGATCTTTGAGTGGTATACCTTTTTAGACTCGTTAAGATCAGAATTATAGATTGCCATTTAAAAATGGCCATGCCAGCAAATTTCATTTTTTGCCAAAAATGACCATGATCCGACATCAAATACCCGAGTTATGAGCATTCAAAGATGACCATGTAATATTTTCAGCATTAACAAAAAAATAAGATTTTTGGAGCTTCATAACTTGCATATCTCGGCCAAAATAAGTCCGATCTTTGAGTGGTATACCTTTTTAGACTCGTTAAGATCAGAATTATAGATTGCCATTTAAAAATGGCCATGCCAGCAAATTTCATTTTTTGCCAAAAATGACCATGATCCGACATCAAATACCCGAGTTATGAGCATTCAAAGATGACCATGTAATATTTTCAGCATTAACAAAAAAATAAGATTTTTGGAGCTTCATAACTTGCATATCTCGGCCAAAATAAGTCCGATCTTTGAGTGGTATACCTTTTTAGACTCGTTAAGATCAGAATTATAGATTGCCATTTAAAAATGGCCATGCCAGCAAATTTCATTTTTTGCCAAAAATGACCATGATCCGACATCAAATACCCGAGTTATGAGCATTCAAAGATGACCATGTAATATTTTCAGCATTAACAAAAAAATAAGATTTTTGGAGCTTCATAACTTGCATATCTCGGCCAAAATAAGTCCGATCTTTGAGTGGTATACCTTTTTAGACTCGTTAAGATCAGAATTATAGATTGCCATTTAAAAATGGCCATGCCAGCAAATTTCATTTTTTGCCAAAAATGACCATGATCCGACATCAAATACCCGAGTTATGAGCATTCAAAGATGACCATGTAATATTTTCAGCATTAACAAAAAAATAAGATTTTTGGAGCTTCATAACTTGCATATCTCGGCCAAAATAAGTCCGATCTTTGAGTGGTATACCTTTTTAGACTCGTTAAGATCAGAATTATAGATTGCCATTTAAAAATGGCCATGCCAGCAAATTTCATTTTTTGCCAAAAATGACCATGATCCGACATCAAATACCCGAGTTATGAGCATTCAAAGATGACCATGTAATATTTTCAGCATTAACAAAAAAATAAGATTTTTGGAGCTTCATAACTTGCATATCTCGGCCAAAATAAGTCCGATCTTTGAGTGGTATACCTTTTTAGACTCGTTAAGATCAGAATTATAGATTGCCATTTAAAAATGGCCATGCCAGCAAATTTCATTTTTTGCCAAAAATGACCATGATCCGACATCAAATACCCGAGTTATGAGCATTCAAAGATGACCATGTAATATTTTCAGCATTAACAAAAAAATAAGATTTTTGGAGCTTCATAACTTGCATATCTCGGCCAAAATAAGTCCGATCTTTGAGTGGTATACCTTTTTAGACTCGTTAAGATCAGAATTATAGATTGCCATTTAAAAATGGCCATGCCAGCAAATTTCATTTTTTGCCAAAAATGACCATGATCCGACATCAAATACCCGAGTTATGAGCATTCAAAGATGACCATGTAATATTTTCAGCATTAACAAAAAAATTAGATTTTTGGAGCTTCATAACTTGCATATCTCGGCCAAAATAAGTCCGATCTTTGAGTGGTATACCTTTTTAGACTCGTTAAGATCAGAATTATAGATTGCCATTTAAAAATGGCCATGCCAGCAAATTTCATTTTTTGCCAAAAATGACCATGATCCGACATCAAATACCCGAGTTATGAGCATTCAAAGATGACCATGTAATATTTTCAGCATTAACAAAAAAATAAGATTTTTGGAGCTTCATAACTTGCATATCTCGGCCAAAATAAGTCCGATCTTTGAGTGGTATACCTTTTTAGACTCGTTAAGATCAGAATTATAGATTGCCATTTAAAAATGGCCATGCCAGCAAATTTCATTTTTTGCCAAAAATGACCATGATCCGACATCAAATACCCGAGTTATGAGCATTCAAAGATGACCATGTAATATTTTCAGCATTAACAAAAAAATAAGATTTTTGGAGCTTCATAACTTGCATATCTCGGCCAAAATAAGTCCGATCTTTGAGTGGTATACCTTTTTAGACTCGTTAAGATCAGAATTATAGATTGCCATTTAAAAATGGCCATGCCAGCAAATTTCATTTTTTGCCAAAAATGACCATGATCCGACATCAAATACCCGAGTTATGAGCATTCAAAGATGACCATGTAATATTTTCAGCATTAACAAAAAAATAAGATTTTTGGAGCTTCATAACTTGCATATCTCGGCCAAAATAAGTCCGATCTTTGAGTGGTATACCTTTTTAGACTCGTTAAGATCAGAATTATAGATTGCCATTTAAAAATGGCCATGCCAGCAAATTTCATTTTTTGCCAAAAATGACCATGATCCGACATCAAATACCCGAGTTATGAGCATTCAAAGATGACCATGTAATATTTTCAGCATTAACAAAAAAATAAGATTTTTGGAGCTTCATAACTTGCATATCTCGGCCAAAATAAGTCCGATCTTTGAGTGGTATACCTTTTTAGACTCGTTAAGATCAGAATTATAGATTGCCATTTAAAAATGGCCATGCCAGCAAATTTCATTTTTTGCCAAAAATGACCATGATCCGACATCAAATACCCGAGTTATGAGCATTCAAAGATGACCATGTAATATTTTCAGCATTAACAAAAAAATAAGATTTTTGGAGCTTCATAACTTGCATATCTCGGCCAAAATAAGTCCGATCTTTGAGTGGTATACCTTTTTAGACTCGTTAAGATCAGAATTATAGATTGCCATTTAAAAATGGCCATGCCAGCAAATTTCATTTTTTGCCAAAAATGACCATGATCCGACATCAAATACCCGAGTTATGAGCATTCAAAGATGACCATGTACTATTTTCAGCATTAACAAAAAAATTAGATTTTTGGAGCTTCATAACTTGCATATCTCAGCCAAAATAAGTCCGATCTTTGAGTGGTATACCTTTTTAGACTCGTTAAGATCAGAATTATAGATTGCCATTTAAAAATGGCCATGCCAGCAAATTTCATTTTTTGCCAAAAATGACCATGATCCGACATCAAATACCCGAGTTATGAGCATTCAAAGATGACCATGTAATATTTTCAGCATTAACAAAAAAATAAGATTTTTGGAGCTTCATAACTTGCATATCTCGGCCAAAATAAGTCCGATCTTTGAGTGGTATACCTTTTTAGACTCGTTAAGATCAGAATTATAGATTGCCATTTAAAAATGGCCATGCCAGCAAATTTCATTTTTTGCCAAAAATGACCATGATCCGACATCAAATACCCGAGT
>JAWNPD010000290.1:0-32134 GCA_035045305.1 Drosophila maculinotata
AATTTTCTTTATAATTTTTAAAAGAAATTTATATTATTAGGGGTTTATTTTAGATATTTTTCAGATTTAGTAATTAAAAAAAATTATTAATTCATAATTTTTATTTAATTTTAATTTAATAAAATATTAATTATTATTTAAATTTAAATTTTAAAATTTTTTTTTAAAAAAATTAAAAATTTATGAATAAAGTTTTATTTTGGCTTAAAAATTTGTTATTAATTTGATTTATATGTAAATTTTTGTAAGAATTTTTATTAATTTTAAAAGTTAATAAATTATTTTATACCCGCAGTAATTAATTTTATTGATTAAAGAAATTTAGAAATAGTAATATTAAATAGTATAGATTAAATTGGTGCCAGCAATCGCGGTTATACCAGTTATACAAATAAATTTTTTTAGTAAAAGTTAAATTGATTTATATTAAATAAAATTAAATTTATTAAGTGAAATTTTAAATTTAAATTTTTATCTATAAAAATAATTGAAGCTTAAAAATTTTAATAAAAAACTAGGATTAGATACCCTATTATTTAAAATGTAATTATTAATATTAAAGTAGTAATAGTTATGTTCTTGAAACTTAAAAAATTTGGCGGTATTTTAGTCTATCCAGAGGAACCTGTTTTGTAATCGATAATCCACGATGGACCTTACTTAAAATTGTTATCAGTTTATATACCGTCGTTATCAGAATATTTTATAAGAATAATAATATTCAATAATTTTAATTAAAATTTATATCAGATCAAGGTGTAGCTTATATTTAAGTAGTAATGGGTTACAATAAATATATTTAAACGAATAGAACTATGAAAAAGTTTTTGAAGGTGGATTTGGTAGTAAAATTATAAAGATTAATAATTTGATTTTAGCTCTAAAATATGTACACATCGCCCGTCGCTCTTATTATTAAGGTAAGATAAGTCGTAACATAGTAGATGTACTGGAAAGTGTATCTAGAATGACAATTTAAAGCTTATTTAGTAAAGCATTTCATTTACATTGAAAAGATTTTTGTGCAAATCAATATAAATTGATTAGATTTTATTTATTAATTTTTTTATTTCAAAATTTAAAGTATTAAAAATAATTATATAGAAAAAAGTTTTAGTATTGTTTAAAGAAAAAATAAATTTAATAATAGTTTAATAGTATTGTAAAAGAAAATTGAAATAATTTGAAAAATTTTTATTTAAAAAGAAAATTTAATTTATTGTACCTTGTGTATCAGCGTTTATTAAATAAAAAATATTTACAAATATTTTTCTCGATTTTAAAAGAGTTAATATAATATAAAAGTTAATGTGATAAAATTATTTTAAATATTATATTAGAAATGAAATGTTATTCGTTTTTAAAGGTATCTAGTTTTTCAAGAAATAAATTTAATTTAGAAATTATAAATTTATTTAAAAAATTGTTTAATTAAATAATTTATAATTTTAATATTTTATGGGATAAGCTATAAAATAAATTTTTAAAAATAATAAATAAATTTAATAAATATATGTTTAGAATTAGCAATTGTTTATAATTATGTTATAATTTATTTTATAAACTAAATTATTTATTAAATTTTAAATATTTATTGAAATATTAATTTAAATTTTTAAATTAAGTAATAATGATAGAATTAGTATATTTTATTGTAAAAATAAATATAAATGATAAGTTTAAGTAAAGAATTCGGCAAAAATAATATTCGCCTGTTTAACAAAAACATGTCTTTTTGAATTAAATTTAAAGTCTAACCTGCCCACTGAAATATTTTAAATGGCCGCAGTATTCTAACTGTGCAAAGGTAGCATAATCATTAGTCTTTTAATTGAAGGCTGGAATGAATGGTTGGACGAAATATTAACTGTTTCATTTAAATTTTTTATAGAATTTTATTTTTAGTCAAAAAGCTAAAATTTATTTAAAAGACGAGAAGACCCTATAAATCTTTATATTTTGTTTATTTTAATTATAAAGATTATTTTTATTATAATAAATTAAAATATTTTATTGGGGTGATATTAAAATTTAAAAAACTTTTAATTTTAAAATCCATTAATTTATGAATAATTGATCCATTAATAATGATTAAAAATTTAAGTTACTTTAGGGATAACAGCGTAATTTTTTTGGAGAGTTCATATCGATAAAAAAGATTGCGACCTCGATGTTGGATTAAGATATAATTTTGGGTGTAGCCGTTCAAATTTTAAGTCTGTTCGACTTTTAAATTCTTACATGATCTGAGTTCAAACCGGCGTAAGCCAGGTTGGTTTCTATCTTTAAAAAGTTATAATATTTTAGTACGAAAGGACCAAATATTAAAATAATTATATTTTAATAAAGAATAATATTAATTATAAAAACTATTTTGGCAGATAAGTGCAATAAATTTAGAATTTATGTATGTAAATTTTTTACAAATAGTACTTGTTTTATATAGAATTAATTATGTCATTAATTGGAAGTTTATTATTAATTATTTGTGTTTTAGTAAGAGTAGCTTTTTTAACATTATTAGAACGAAAAGTTTTAGGTTATATTCAAATTCGTAAGGGTCTTAATAAAGTTGGTTTAATAGGAATTCCTCAACCTTTTTGTGATGCGATTAAATTATTTACAAAAGAACAAACTTACCCTTTGTTATCTAATTACTAAAGACATTATATTTCTCCAATTTTATCTTTATTTTTGTCTTTAATTGTTTGAATATGTATACCTTTTTTTGTAAAACTTTATTCTTTTAATTTAAGAGGGTTATTTTTTTTATGCTGTACTAGTTTAGGGGTTTATACTGTTATAGTAGCAGGTTGATCTTCTAATTCAAATTATGCATTATTAGGGGGGTTACGTGCAGTTGCTCAAACAATTTCTTATGAAGTTAGTTTAGCTTTAATTTTATTATCATTTATTTTTTTAATTGGAGGTTATAATTTTTTAAATTTTTATTATTATCAAACTTATGTTTGATTTTTGTTTACATTATTTCCTATAGCTTTAGTTTGGTTAATAATTTCTTTAGCTGAAGCTAATCGCACTCCTTTTGATTTTGCTGAAGGGGAATCAGAGTTAGTTTCTGGGCTTAATGTAGAATACAGAAGAGGTGGATTTGCATTAATTTTTTTAGCCGAGTATGCAAGAATTTTATTTATAAGAATATTATTTTGTGTAATTTTTTTAGGTTGTGATGTTTTTAATTTATTATTTTATTTAAAATTAATATTTATTTCTTTTGTTTTTATTTGAGTTCGAGGAACTTTACCTCGTTTTCGTTATGATAAATTAATATATTTAGCTTCAAAATGTTTTTTATCTTTTTCGTTAAATTATTTATTATTTTTTATTGGGTTTGAAATTCTATTATTTTCATTTTTAGTATGAATTAAATTCAGTAAAGTTAATAGAAAATAAAATTTCTATCTTATGTTTTCAAAAGATAAGCTTGTTCAAGCTCATTAACTAATTCAATAAATTATCTCATCACTTGTTTATTAGTGGGTTTAATAAATAGTATAAAAAATAAACAACAGTTAAAATTTGTCCAATTAATACATAAGGGTCTTCTACAGGTCAAGCTACAATTCATGTTAATAAAATTACTGTAACTACTATTATTCAAAATAAAATTCGGTTAGTAGGATAAAATTGAATTCCTTGAAATTTTCTTAAATTATAAAAAGGTAAAATCATTTAAATTGCGATTGATAAAACAAGAGCAATAACTCCTCCTAATTTATTGGGGATTGAACGTAAAATTGCGTAGGCAAATAAAAAATATCATTCTGGTTGAATATGAACAGGAGTAACTAAAGGATTAGCAGGGATAGAATTATCAGGATCTCCTAAAAAATTAGGTCTAATTAAAACTTATGAAATTAATAAAAAAATTATTACAATAAATCCTACAATGTCCTTGTAAGTAAAATAAGGGTGAAAAGGAATTTTATCAATATTAGAATTTAACCCAATTGGGTTATTAGAGCCTGTTTGGTGTAGAAATAATAAATGAATTATAACAGCTGCTAAAACAATATAAGGTAAAATAAAGTGAAATGTAAAAAATCGGGTTAAAGTTGCGTTATCTACAGCAAATCCCCCCCAAACTCATTGTACTAAGTCAATTCCTAAATAAGGTACAGCTGATAATAAATTTGTAATAACTGTAGCTCCTCAAAAAGATATTTGTCCTCAAGGTAAAACATACCCTATAAAAGCAGTTCCTATTACTAAAAATAGAATAATTACACCAGTTATTCATGTTGGGGTGAATAAGTAAGATCCGTAATATATTCCTCGGCCTACATGTAAATAAATGCAAATAAAAAAGAAAGATGCACCATTAGCGTGTAAATTACGTAGTAATCAACCATAATTTACATCTCGACAAAAATGATTAACTCTATAAAAAGCTAAATAAATATCCGCGGTGTAATGTATAGCTAAAAATAAACCTGTTAAAATTTGGATAATTAAACATAAACCTAAAAGGGATCCAAAATTTCATCATCTTGAAATATTAATAGGAGCGGGTAAATCTACTAATGCATTATTAGCAACTTAAATAAAGGTGTGAGGTTCGTAGTTCATTAGTTTATAATACGAAGAGGTCCTTTAAATATATAAGTAATTTTTACTACAACAATTAAAATAATTAGTAAATAATTTATTAAAAGAATTATTACAAAATTTGTTGGAAAATTATATAATTTATTCAAAGATAATGAATTTTCTGAAAAATAAGAATATAAGTTAGTAATTGATTCTATTTCGTTATTAATTAAAAAAAATCTTGTTGAATTTTTATCAATAATAAAAGATAAAAATAAAAATATAACAAATAAAATAAAAGAAATTAAAGTTAATTTAATTGATAAATTAAATATTTCATTAGATGCTAAAGAAGTTACATAGATGAATAAAACTAATATCCCTCCGAGAAAAATTAAAAATAAAATGTAAGAAAACCAAAATGTTTTTGTTATAAGTCCTGAAATTAAACAAATTAAAATTGTTTGAATTAGTAATGTTAATCCTATAGCTAATGGATGAGTTATGTTAATAAAAATAATTGTTGTAATAAAAATTAAAAAATAAAGAATTAATTGAATAATATCAAGAAATAGTCTATAATAAAATATTAATTTTGGGGATTAATGAAAAAGAAATTCTTTTTTCTTGAAGTTTTAAAAGAATATATCTTATTTTTGATTTTCAAGACCAATGTTTTTATTAAACTATTAAAACTAATAATTATATTTTATATTGAAGTCTTCCAATAATTTTATTTATTTTAGGTTTATTTTGTTTTGTTTCTTACCGAAAGCATTTACTTTCTATACTTTTAAGTTTAGAATTTATTGTTCTTATGTTATTTTTTATACTATTTATTTATTTAAATTTATTAAATTATGAAAATTATTTAAGAATAATATTTTTAACTTTTAGAGTGTGTGAAGGAGCTTTAGGTTTATCAATTTTAGTATCGATAATTCGAACACATGGTAATGATTATTTTCAGTCTTTTAGAATTATATAATAATAAATAATTTTTCTAATTATTGAATAGAAATTTCATATTTTTTAGGGTGTGACATACTTTCTTATGGGTTAATTTTATTAAGTTTATGAATTTGTTCTTTAATGCTATTAGCAAGTGAAAGTGTTAATAAATATAATAATTATAAAAATTTATTTTTATTTAATATCATTATGTTAGTTTTATTACTTGTTTTGACATTCAGAAGAATAAGATTATTTATATTTTATTTATTTTTTGAAAGAAGATTAATTCCTAATTTATTTTTAATTTTAGGGTGAGGGTATCAACCTGACCGCTTACAAGCAGGAATTTATTTATTATTTTATACTTTATTAGTTTCTTTACCTATATTAATTGGTATTTTTTATTTAATAGATAAAATAGGAACAATAAATTTTTATTTAATAAATAATTTTATATTTAATTATGATTTATTATATTTTTGTATAATATATGCTTTTCTAGTCAAAATACCTATATTTTTAGTTCATTTATGATTACCTAAGGCTCATGTTGAAGCACCTGTTTCTGGTTCAATAATTTTAGCCGGAATTATACTTAAATTAGGGGGTTATGGTATATTGCGGGTAATACCTTTGTTAGGTCTTATAAATTTAAAATACAGATTTATTTGGATTAGAATTAGATTAGTTGGGGGAGTTTTAGTTAGATTTATTTGTTTACGACAAACTGATTTGAAGGCATTAATTGCTTATTCTTCAGTAGCTCACATAAGAATTGTTTTATCGGGGTTGTTAACTATATCTTATTGAGGTTTATGCGGTTCTTACAGATTAATAATTGCTCATGGACTTTGTTCATCTGGGTTATTTTGTTTAGCAAATGTTTCTTATGAACGTTTAGGAAGACGAAGTTTATTAATCAATAAGGGGTTATTAAATTTTATACCCGCAATAGCTTTATGGTGGTTTTTGTTAAGATCTGCTAATATAGCTGCTCCTCCAACTTTAAATTTATTAGGAGAAATTTCTTTATTAAATAGAATTGTTTCTTGGTCATGAGTTTCAATAATTATATTATCTTTGTTATCTACATTATAACATTTTTATTTGATTGAATAAGTTTATTATTTATATCATTTGTTTTAATAATTGCTTCTTTAGTAATTTATTACAGTAAAGAATATATAAGATCAGATTTAAATATTAATCGTTTTATTATATTAGTTTTAATATTTGTTTTATCAATAATATTATTAATTATTAGACCAAATTTAGTAAGAATTTTGTTAGGATGAGATGGATTAGGGTTGGTATCTTATTGTCTAGTAATTTATTTTCAAAATACAAAATCTTATAACGCGGGGATATTAACTGCTTTGTCAAATCGAATTGGGGATGTAGCTTCATTATTGGCAATTGCATGAATATTAAATTATGGAAGTTGAAATTATGTATTTTATTTAGAAGTTATACAAAATGAATTTGAAATAATATTAATTGGTTCATTAGTTATATTAGCGGCTATAACAAAAAGTGCTCAAATTCCCTTTTCTTCTTGATTGCCTGCGGCAATAGCTGCCCCAACTCCTGTTTCTGCATTAGTACATTCTTCAACGTTAGTAACAGCTGGAGTTTATCTGTTAATTCGGTTTAATATTTTATTGTCAGATTCTTGATTAGGGCAATTACTTTTATTATTATCTGGGTTGACAATATTTATAGCTGGATTAGGGGCTAACTTTGAATTTGATTTAAAAAAAATTATTGCTTTATCAACTTTGAGTCAGTTGGGTTTAATTATAAGAATTTTATCTATAGGGTTTTATAAATTAGCTATATTTCATTTGTTAACTCATGCATTATTTAAAGCTTTATTATTTATATGTGCAGGTGCTATTATTCATAATATAAATAATTCTCAAGATATTCGTTTAATAGGAGGTTTAAGAATTCATATACCTTTAACTTCAGCTTGTTTTAATGTTTCTAATTTAGCTTTATGTGGGATACCTTTTTTAGCTGGATTTTATTCTAAGGATATAATTTTAGAAATAGTAATAATTAGAAATGTAAATTTTTGTTCATTCTTTTTGTATTTTTTTTCAACAGGTTATACATTTCGTTTAATTTTTTATTCAATGACAGGAGATTTAAATTGTATAAGCTTAAATATATTAAATGATGAAGGTTGAGTGATGTTACGTGGAATAATAGGTTTATTAGTTATAAGAATTATTGGGGGAAGAATATTAAATTGGTTAATTTTTTCTTCTCCTCATATAATTTGTTTACCTTTGTTTATAAAATTATTAACTTTATTTACTTGTATTTCAGGGGGTTTATTTGGTTATTTAATTTCTTTAAGAAAATTATTTACTTTAAATAAATCAATAATTTTTTATAACACATCAATATTTTTAAGTTCAATATGGTTTATACCTTATATAAGAACTTATGGAATTATTTTTTACCCTTTAAATTATGGTCAAATTGTGAGAAAAAGTTTTGATCAAGGTTGGTCAGAATATTTTGGAGGTCAACATTTGTATCAAAAATTAATAAATTATTCTCAAATTTTATTTTTAATACATAATAATAACTTAAAAATTTATTTATTATTATTTGTATTTTGAGTTTTAATTTTATTTAACTTTTTATTATTTTTATATTCAAATAGCTTATATTTAGAGTATGACATTGAAGATGTTATGGAGATTAGTTAATCTTTGAATATTATGAATTAATTTTAGTAATTTATAAAAATAAATAATTTTATTTTTACAATGAAAATATAAAGTTTTATCTTAAACTATATAAATAGATGTATAAATGGAATTTAACCATTAAAAGAAAAAAGTTAGCAGCTTTTACTTGATCACCATACTTTCTTAATTGGAGTCATAACTCAATTATATCATTAACAGTGATAGGCCTCTATTTTGGCTTCAATTAAAGAATAAGGGTAAATTTACCTAAGATTAGGTCGAAACTAATTGCAATTTATCGCTTCATATTCTTTATAAATTAAGGTAGATTGAAAAATCAATACATTTTGAATGCAAATCAAATGTTATAATTAACTACAACCCTAATTAATTTGATCAATTTAGTATTCCCTGGTTTCATTCATGGTATAACCCAGAAGCATAAGTTCAAATTAATAAATTTGAAAATTTAAAAATAAAAATTATAGGTAAAATTAAAGCAATTTCTACATCAAAAATTAAGAAAATAATTGTGATTAAAAAAAATCGTAAAGAAAAAGGTAACCGAGAAGATGATTTTGGGTCAAATCCACATTCAAAAGGAGAACTTTTTTCTCCATCTACTAAAGTTTTTTTTAGAAAGAATAGAAGCTAATATTATTACAATAAATGAGATTATTATAATAATTGAGGCGATAAAAATAAATGAAAAAAGTATCTATACTATTATTAATAGACCTTATGATTGGAAGTCAAATATACTTTTATACTATATAGATAATTAATTAGTGACCTCCTCATCAATAGATTGTGATGTATAAAAATAATCACACTACATCAACAAAATGTCAATATCAAGCTGCTGCTTCAAATCCAAAATGGTGATTTTTTGAAAAATGGAAATTTAAATGTCGTAGTAAACAAATTATTAAGAATGTTATTCCAATTAAGACATGTACCCAATGGAATCCTGTTGCTATGAAAAAGTTGATCCATAAACTGAATCTGCAATTGTGAATGGAGCTTCAATATATTCGTAGGCTTGAAGAATTGTAAAATAAACTCCTAAAAGTACAGTAAAAAATAAACCTTGAGTAGTTTGTGAATGGTTATTTTGTATAAGACTGTGATGAGCTCAAGTTACTATTACTCCCGATGCCAATAAAATAGCAGTATTTAAAAGAGGAATTTGAAATGGGTTAAATGAAATAATTTTTGCAGGGGGTCATGAAGCTCCCAGTTCAATTGCAGGAGATAAACTTCTGTGGAAAAATGCTCAAAAGAAACTGACAAAAAATAAAATTTCTGATAAAATAAATAAAATTATTCCTCATCGTAATCCAATAGTTACGGAATAAGTATGTAAACCTTGATAAGTTCCTTCACGAGAAACATCTCGTCATCATTGATAAACAGTTAAAATTGTAATAATATTACCTAACAAAAATAAAGAAATACCATATTGATGAAATCATTTAATTATCCCTGAAACAGTTGTTATAGCTCCAATTGCTCCTGTTAAAGGTCATGGTCTGTAATCAACTAAATGGAATGGGTGATTTGCGTGTGTAGACATTATTTATAAATTAATTAACTTCTCTAGAATATAAAGTTCTTAAAACTGCAAATACATAAGATTGAATTATTACAACAGCTGATTCAAGAACTAATAAAGCGACTTGAGCAATTAATAAAAATGTTACTAATATATAAGATAAAGAAGGTCCAGTATTTCCTAATAATGTTAAATGTAAATGTCCGGTAATTATATAAGCAGTTAGTCCGACAGCTAAAGTTCCTGGTCGAATAATATTTCTAATAGTTTCAATACAGACTATAAAAGGTATCAAAATTGCTGGGGTTCCTTGAGGGACTAAATGAGCGAATATATGTTGAGTGTGGTTAATTCATCCGTATATCATAAAAGATAGCCATAAAGGTAATGCTAATGTTAATGTTAATGTTAAATGTATTGTTCTTGTAAAAATATAAGAAAATAATCCTATGAAATTATTAAACAGAATTAAAGAAAATAAAAATAAAAGAAGATCCATTATGAGCTGTAGGGCCTCAAAGTGTTTTAAATTCTTTGTGAAGAGTTACAAGGATTGAATTTCAAAAAATATTATAGCGAGATGGTATTAATCAATAAATTTTTAGACTCGTTAAGATCAGAATTATAGATTGCCATTTAAAAATGGCCATGCCAGAAAATTTCATTTTTTGCCAAAAATGACCATGATCCGACATCAAATACCCGAGTTATGAGCATTCAACGATGACCATGTAATATTTTCAGCAATAACAAAAAAATTAGATTTTTGGAGCTTCATAACTTGCATATCTCGGCCAAAATAAGTCCGATCTTTGAGTGGTATACCTTTTTAGACTCGTTAAGATCACAATTAAAGATTGGCATTTAAAAATGGCCATGCCAGCAAATTTAATTTTTTGCCAAAAATGACCATGGTCCGACATCAAATACCCGAGTTATGAGCATTCAAAGATAACCATGTAATATTTTCAGCATTAAAACAAAAAAATACGATTTTTGGAGCTACATAACTTGCATATCTCGGCCAAAATAAGTCCGATCTTTGAGTGGTATACCTTTTTAGACTCGTTAAGATCAGAATTATAGATTGCCATTTAAAAATGGCCATGTCAGCAAATTTCATTTTTTGCCAAAAATTACCATGATCCGACATCCAATACCCGAGTTATACGCATTCAAATATGACCATGTAATATTTTCAGCATTAACAAAAAAATAAGATTTTTGGAGCTTCATAACTTGCATATCTCGGCCAAAATAAGTCCGATCTTTGAGTGGTATACCTTTTTAGACTCGTAAAGATCAGAATTATAGATGGCCATGCCAGCAAATTTCATTTTTTGCCAAAAATGACCATGATCCGACATCAAATACCCGAGTTATGAGCATTCAAAAAAAAAAACAAAAAAATAAGATTTTTGGAGCTTCATAACTTGCATATCTCGGCCAAAATAAGTCCGATCTTTGAGTGGTATACCTTTTTAGACTCGTTAAGATCAGAATTGTGGATTGCCATTTAAAAATGGCCATACCAGAAAATTAAATTTTTTGCCAAAAATTACCATGATCCGACATCAAATACCCGAGTTATGAGCATTCAAAGATAACCATGTAATATTTTCAGCATTAACAAAAAAATTAGATTTTTGGAGCTTCATAACTTGCATATCTCGGCCAAAATAAGTCCGATCTTTGAGTGGTATACCTTTTTAGACTCGTTAAGATCAGAATTATAGATTGCCATTTAAAAATGGCCATGCCAGCAAATTTCATTTTTTGCCAAAAATGACCATGATCCGACATCAAATACCCGAGTTATGAGCATTCAAAGATAACCATGTAATATTTTCAGCATTAACAAAAAAAAAAGATTTTTGGAGCTTCATAACTTGCATATCTCGGCCAAAATAAGTCCGATCTTTGAGTGGTATACCTTTTTAGACTCGTTAAGATCAGAATTATAGATTGCCATTTAAAAATGACCATGCCAGCAAATTTCATTTTTTGCCAAAAATGACCATGATCCGACATCAATTACCCGAGTTATGAGCATTCAAAGATGACCATGTAATATTTTCAGCATTAACAAAAAAATAAGATTTTTGGAGCTTCATAACTTGCATACCTCGGCCAAAATAAGTCCGATCTTTGCGTGGTATACCTTTTTAGACTCGTTAAGATCAGAATTATAGATTGCCATTTAAAAATGGCCATGCCAGCAAATTTAATTTTTTTGCCAAAAATGACCATGATCCGACATCAAATACCCGAGTTATGAGCATTCAAAAATGACCATGTAATATTTTCAGCATTAACAAAAAAATAAGATTTTTGGAGCGTCATAACTTGCATATCTCGGCCAAAATAAGTCCGATCTTTGAGTGGTATACCTTTTTAGACTCGTTAAGATCAGAATTATAGATTGCCATTTAAAAATGGCCATGCCAGCAAATTTCATTTTTTGCCAAAAATGACCATGATCCCACATCAAATACCCGAGTTATGAGCATTCAAAGATAACCATGTAATATTTTCAGCATTAACAAAAAAAAGAAGATTTTTGGAGCTTCATAACTTGCATATCTCGGCCAAAATAAGTCCGATCTTTGAGTGGTATACCTTTTTAGACTCGCTAAGATCAGAATTATAGATTGCCATTTAAAAATGGCCATGCCAGCAAATTTCATTTTTTGCCAAAAATGACCATGATCCGACATCAAATACCCGAGTTATGAGCATTCAAAAATGACCATGTAATATTTTCAGCATTAACAAAAAAATAAGATTTTTGGAGCTTCATAACTTGCATATATCGGCCAAAATAAGTTCGATTTTTGAGTGGTATACCTTTTTAGACTCGTTAAGATCAGAATCATAGATTGCCATCTAAAAGTGGCCATGCCAGCAAATTTCATTTTTTGCCAAAAATGACCATGATCCGACATCAAATACCCGAGTTATGAGCATTCAAAGATGACCATGTAATATTTTCAGCATTAACAAAAAAATTAGATTTTTGGAGCTTCATATCTTGCATATCTCGGCCAAAATAAGTCCGATCTTTGAGGGGTATACCTTTTTAGACTCGTTAAGATCAGAATTATAGATTGCCATTTAAAAATGGCCATGCCAGCAAATTTCATTTTTTGCCAAAAATGACCATGATCCGACATCAAATACCCGAGTTATGAGCATTCAAAGATAACCATGTAATATTTTCAGCATTAACAAAAAAATAAGATTTTTGGAGCTTCATAACTTGCATATCTCGGCCAAAATAAGTCCGATCTTTGAGTGGTATACCTTTTTACACTCGTTAAGATCAGAATTATAGATTGCCATTTAAAAATGGCCATGCCAGCAAATTTCATTTTTTTCCAAAAATGACCATGATCCGACATCAAATACCCGAGTTATGAGCATTCAAAAATGACCATGTAATATTTTCAGCATTAACAAAAAAATAAGATTTTTGGAGCTTCATAACTTGCATATCTCGGCCAAAATAAGTCCGATCTTTGAGTGGTATACCTTTTTAGACTCGTTAAGATCAGAATTATAGATTGCCATTTAAAAATGGCCATGCCAGCAAATTTCATTTTTTGCCAAAAATGACCATGATCCGACATCAAATACCCGAGTTATGAGCATTCAAAGATGACCATGTAATATTTTCAGCATTAACAAAAAAATTAGATTTTTGGAGCTTCATTACTTGCATATCTCGGCCAAAATAAGTCCGATCTTTGAGTGGTATACCTTTTTAGACTCGTTAAGATCAGAATTATAGATTGCCATTTAAAAATAGCCATGCCAGCTAATTTCATTTTTTGCCAAAAATGACCATGATCCGACATCAAATACCCGTGTTATGAGCATTCAAAGATGACCATGTAATATTTTCAGCATTAACAAAAAAATAAGATTTTTGGAGCTTCATAACTTGCATATCTCGGACAAAATAAGTCCGATCTTTGAGTGGTATACCTTTTTAGACTCGTTAAGATCAGAATTATAGATTGCCATTTAAAAATGGCCATGCCAGCAAATTTCATTTTTTGCCAAAAATGACCATGATGTGACATCAAATACCCGAGTTATGAGCATTCAAAGATGACCATGTAATATTTTCAGCATTAACAAAAAAATTAGATTTTTGGAGCTTCATAACTTGCATATCTCGGCCAAAATAAGTCCGATCTTTGAGTGGTATACCTTTTTAGACTCGTTAAGATCAGAATTATAGATTGCCATTTAAAAATGGCCATGCCAGCAAATTTAATTTTTTGCCAAAAATGACCATGATCCGACATCAAATACCCGAGTTATGAGCATTCAAAGATGACCATGTAATATTTTCAGCTTTAACAAAAAAATAAGATTTTTGGAGCTTCATAACTTGCATATCTCGGCCAAAATAAGTCCGATCTTTGAGTGGTATACCTTTTTAGACTCGTTAAGATCAGAATTATAGATTGCCATTTAAAAATGGCCATGCCAGCAAATTTCATTTTTTGCCAAAAATTACCATGATCCGACATCAAATACCCGAGTTATGAGCATTCAAAGATGACCATGTAATATTTTCAGCATTAACAAAAAAATAAGATTTTTGGAGCTTCATAACTTGCATATCGCGGCCAAAATAAGTCCGATCTTTGAGTGGTATACCTTTTTAGACTCGTTAAGATCAGAATTATAGATTGCCATTTAAAAATGGCCATGCCAGCAAATTTCATTTTTTGCCAAAAATGACCCTGATCCGACATCAAATACCCGAGTTATGAACATTCAAAGATAACCATGTAATATTTTCAGCATTAACAAAAAAAAATAAGATTTTTGGAGCTTCATTACTTGCATATCTCGGCCAAAATAAGTCCGATCTTTGAGTGGTATACCTCTTAAGACTCGTTAAGATCAGAATTATAGATTGCCATTTAAAAATGGCCATGCCAGCAAATTTCATTTTTTGCCAAAAATGACCATGATCCGACATCAAATACCCGAGTTATGAGCATTCAAAGATAACCATGTAATATTTTCAGCATTAACAAAAAAATTAGATTTTTGGAGCTTCATAACTTGCATATCTCGGCCAAAATAGGTCCGATCTTTGAGTGGTATACCTTTTTAGACTCGTTAAGATCAGAATTATAGGTTGCCATTTAAAAATGGTCATGACAGCAAATTTCATTTTTTGCCAAAAATGACCATGATCCGACATCAAATACCCGAGTTATGAGCATTCAAAGATGACCATGTAATATTTTCAGCATTAACAAAAATATAAGACTTTTGGAGCTTCATAGCTTGCATATATCGGCCAAAATAAGTCCGATCTTTGAGTGGTATACCTTTTTAGACTCGTTAAGATCAGAATTATAGATTGCCATTTAAAAATGGCCATGCCAGCAAATTTCATTTTTTGCCAAAAATGACCATGATCCGACATCAAATACCCGAGTTATGAGCATTCAAAAATGACCATGTAATATTTTCAGCATTAACAAAAAAAATAAGATTTTTGGAGCTTCATAACTTGCATATCTCGGTCAAAATAAGCTTCATAACTTGCATATCGCGGCCAAAATAAGTCCGATCTTTGAGTGGTATACCTTTTTAGACTCGTTAAGATCAGAATTATAGATTGCCATTTAAAAATGGCCATGCCAGCAAATTTAAATTTGCCAAAAATGACCATGATCCGACATCAAATACCCGAGTTATGAACATTCAAAGATAACCATGTAATATTTTCAGCATTAACAAAATAATTAGATTTTTGGAGCTTCATAACTTGCATATCTCGGCCAAAATAAGTCCGATCTTTGAGTGGTATACCTCTTAAGACTCGTTAAGATCAGAATTATAGATTGCCATTTAAAAATGGCCATGCCAGCAAATTTCATTTTTTGCCAAAAATGACCAAAATCCGACATCAAATACCCGAGTTATGAGCATTCAAAGATAACCATGTAATATTTTCAGCATTAACAAAAAAATTAGATTTTTGGAGCTTCATAACTTGCATATCTCGGCCAAAATAGGTCCGATCTTTGAGTGGTATACCTTTTTAGACTCGTTAAGATCAGAATTATAGGTTGCCATTTAAAAATGGTCATGACAGCAAATTTCATTTTTTGCCAAAAATGACCATGATCCGACATCAAATACCCGAGTTATGAGCATTCAAAGATGACCATGTAATATTTTCAGCATTAACAAAAAAATAAGACTTTTGGAGCTTCATAGCTTGCATATATCGGCCAAAATAAGTCCGATCTTTGAGTGGTATACCTTTTTAGACTCGTTAAGATCAGAATTATAGATTGCCATTTAAAAATGGCCATGCCAGCAAATTTCATTTTTTGCCAAAAATGACCATGATCCGACATCAAATACCCGAGTTATGAGCATTCAAAAATGACCATGTAATATTTTCAGCATTAACAAAAAAAATAAGATTTTTGGAGCTTCATAACTTGCATATCTCGGTCAAAATAAGCTTCATAACTTGCATATCGCGGCCAAAATAAGTCCGATCTTTGAGTGGTATACCTTTTTAGACTCGTTAAGATCAGAATTATAGATTGCCATTTAAAAATGGCCATGCCAGCAAATTTCAATTTTTTGCCAAAAATGACCATGATCCGACATCAAATACCCGAGTTATGAACATTCAAAGATGACCATGTAATATTTTCAGCATTAACAAAAAAAAATAAGATTTTTGGAGCTTCATAACTTGCATATCTCGGCCAAAATAAGTCCGATCTTTGAGTGGTATACCTTTTTAGACTCGTTAAGATCAGAATTATAGATTGCCATTTAAAAATGGCCATGCCAGCAAATTTCATTTTTTGCCAAAAATGACCATGATCCGACATCAAATACCCGAGTTATGAGCATTCAAAGATGACCATGTAATATTTTCAGCATTAACAAAAAAATTAGATTTTTGGAGCTTCATAACTTGCATATCTCGGCCAAAATAAGTCCGATCTTTGAGTGGTATACCTTTTTAGACTCGTTAAGATCAGAATTATAGATTGCCATTTAAAAATGGCCATGCCAGCAAATTTCATTTTTTGACAAAAATGACCATGATCCGACATCAAATACCCGAGTTATGAGCATTCAAAGATGACCATGTAATATTTTCAGCATTAACAAAAAAATTAGATTTTTGGAGCTTCATAACTTGCATATCTCGGCCAAAATAAGTCCGATCTTTGAGTGGTATACCTTTTTAGACTCGTTAAGATCAGAATTATAGATTGCCATTTAAAAATGGCCATGCCAGCAAATTTCATTTTTTGCCAAAAATGACCATGATCCGACATCAAATACCCGAGTTATGAGCATTCAAAGATAACCATGTAATATTTTCAGCATTAACAAAAAAATTAGATTTTTGGAGCTTCATAACTTGCATATCTCGGCCAAAATAAGTCCGATCTTTGAGTGGTATACCTTTTTAGACTCGTTAAGATCAGAATTATAGATTGCCATTTAAAAATGGCCATGCCAGCAAATTTCATTTTTTGCCAAAAATGACCATGATCCGACATCAAATACCCGAGTTATGAACATTCAAAGATGACCATGTAATATTTTCAGCATTAACAAAAAAATAAGATTTTTGGAGCTTCATAACTTGCATATCTCGGCCAAAATAAGTCCGATCTTTGAGTGGTATACCTTTTTAGACTCGTTAAGATCAGAATTATAGATTGCCATTTAAAAATGGCCATGCCAGCAAATTTCATTTTTTGCCAAAAATGACCATGATCCGACATCAAATACCCGAGTTATGAGCATTCAAAAATGACCATGTAATATTTTCAGCATTAACAAAAAAATAAGATTTTTGGAGCTTCATAACTTGCATATCTCGGTCAAAATAAGTCCGATCTTTGAGTGGTATACCTTTTTAGACTCGTTAAGATCAGAATTATAGATTGCCATTTAAAAATGGCCATGCCAGCAAATTTCATTTTTTGCCAAAAATGACCATGATCCGACATCAAATACCCGAGTTATGAGCATTCAAAGATGACCATGTAATATTTTCAGCATTAACAAAAAAATAAGATTTTTGGAGCTTCATAACTTGCATATCTCGGCCAAAATAAGTCCGATCTTTGAGTGGTATACCTTTTTAGACTCGTTAAGATCAGAATTATAGATTGCCATTTAAAAATGGCCATGCCAGCAAATTTCATTTTTTGACAAAAATGATCATGATCCGACATCAAATACCCGAGTTATGAGCATTCAAAGATGACCATGTAATATTTTCAGCATTAACAAAATAATTAGATTTTTGGAGCTTCATAACTTGCATATCTCGGCCAAAATAAGTCCGATCTTTGAGTGGTATACCTTTTTAGACTCGTTAAGATCAGAATTATAGTTTGCCATTTAAAAATCACCATGCCAGCAAATTTCATTTTTTGCCAAAAATGACCATGATCCGACATCAAATACCCGAGTTATGAGCATTCAAAGATAACCATGTAATATTTTCAGCATTAACAAAAAAATTAGATTTTTGGAGCTTCATAACTTGCATATCTCGGCCAAAATAGGTCCGATCTTTGAGTGGTATACCTTTTTAGACTCGTTAAGATCAGAATTATAGGTTGCCATTTAAAAATGGTCATGCCAGCAAATTTCATTTTTTGCCAAAAATGACCATGATCCGACATCAAATACCCGAGTTATGAACATTCAAAGATGACCATGTAATATTTTCAGCATTAACAAAAAAATAAGATTTTTGGAGCTTCATAACTTGCATATATCGGCCAAAATAAGTCCGATCTTTGAGTGGTATACCTTTTTAGACTCGTTAAGATCAGAATTATAGATTGCCATTTAAAAATGGCCATGCCAGCAAATTTCATTTTTTGCCAAAAATGACCATGATCCGACATCAAATACCCTAGTTATGAGCATTCAAAAATGACCATGTAATATTTTCAGCATTAACAAAAAAATAAGATTTTTGGAGCTTCATAACTTGCATATCTCGGTCAAAATAAGTCCGATCTTTGAGTGGTATACCTTTTTAGACTCGTTAAGATCAGAATTATAGATTGCCATTTAAAAATGGCCATGCCAGCTAATTTCATTTTTTGCCAAAAATGACCATGATCCGACATCAAATACCCGAGCTATGAGCATTCAAAGATGACCATGTAATATTTTCAGCATTAACAAAAAAATAAGATTTTTGGAGCTTCATAACTTGCATATCTCGGCCAAAATAAGTCCGATCTTTGAGTGGTATACCTTTTTAGACTCGTTAAGATCAGAATTATAGATTGCCATTTAAAAATGGCCATGCCAGCAAATTTCATTTTTTGCCAAAAATGACCATGATCCGACATCAAATACCCGAGTTATGAGCATTCAAAAATGACCATGTAATATTTTCAGCATTAACAAAAAAATAAGATTTTTGGAGCTTCATAACTTGCATATCTCGGTCAAAATAAGTCCAATCTTTGAGACTCGTTAAGATCAGAATTATAGATTGCCATTTAAAAATGGCCATGCCAGCTAATTTCATTTTTTGCCAAAAATGACCATGATCCGACATCAAATACCCGAGCTATGAGCATTCAAAGATGACCATGTAATATTTTCAGCATTAACAAAAAAATAAGATTTTTGGAGCTTCATAACTTGCATATCTCGGCCAAAATAAGTCCGATCTTTGAGTGGTATACCTTTTTAGACTCGTTAAGATCAGAATTATAGATTGCCATTTAAAAATGGCCATGCCAGCAAATTTCATTTTTTGCCAAAAATGACCATGATCCGACATCAAATACCCGAGTTATGAGCATTCAAAGATAACCATGTAATATTTTCAGCATTAACAAAAAAATAAGATTTTTGGAGCTTCATAACTTGCATATCTCGGCCAAAATAAGTCCGATCTTTGAGTGGTATACCTTTTTAGACTCGTTAAGATCAGAATTATAGATTGCCATTTAAAAATGGCCATGCCAGCAAATTTCATTTTTTGCCAAAAATGACCATGATCCGACATCAAATACCCGAGTTATGAGCATTCAAAGATGACCATGTAATATTTTCAGCATTAACAAAAAAATAAGATTTTTGGAGCTTCATAACTTGCATATCTCGGCCAAAATAAGTCCGATCTTTGAGTGGTATACCTTTTTAGACTCGTTAAGATCAGAATTATAGATTGCCATTTAAAAATGGCCATGCCAGCAAATTTCATTTTTTGCCAAAAATGACCATGATCCGACATCAAATACCCGAGTTATGAGCATTCAAAGATGACCATGTAATATTTTCAGCATTAACAAAAAAATAAGATTTTTGGAGCTTCATAACTTGCATATCTCGGCCAAAATAAGTCCGATCTTTGAGTGGTATACCTTTTTAGACTCGTTAAGATCAGAATTATAGATTGCCATTTAAAAATGGCCATGCCAGCAAATTTCATTTTTTGCCAAAAATGACCATGATCCGACATCAAATACCCGAGTTATGAGCATTCAAAGATGACCATGTAATATTTTCAGCATTAACAAAAAAATAAGATTTTTGGAGCTTCATAACTTGCATATCTCGGCCAAAATAAGTCCGATCTTTGAGTGGTATACCTTTTTAGACTCGTTAAGATCAGAATTATAGATTGCCATTTAAAAATGGCCATGCCAGCAAATTTCATTTTTTGCCAAAAATGACCATGATCCGACATCAAATACCCGAGTTATGAGCATTCAAAGATGACCATGTAATATTTTCAGCATTAACAAAAAAATAAGATTTTTGGAGCTTCATAACTTGCATATCTCGGCCAAAATAAGTCCGATCTTTGAGTGGTATACCTTTTTAGACTCGTTAAGATCAGAATTATAGATTGCCATTTAAAAATGGCCATGCCAGCAAATTTCATTTTTTGCCAAAAATGACCATGATCCGACATCAAATACCCGAGTTATGAGCATTCAAAGATAACCATGTAATATTTTCAGCATTAACAAAAAAATTAGATTTTTGGAGCTTCATAACTTGCATATCTCGGCCAAAATAAGTCCGATCTTTGAGTGGTATACCTTTTTAGACTCGTTAAGATCAGAATTATAGATTGCCATTTAAAAATGGCCATGCCAGCAAATTTCATTTTTTTGCCAAAAATGACCATGATCCGACATCAAATACCCGAGTTATGAGCATTCAAAGATGACCATGTAATATTTTCAGCATTAACAAAAAAATAAGATTTTTGGAGCTTCATAACTTGCATATCTCGGCCAAAATAAGTCCGATCTTTGAGTGGTATACCTTTTTAGACTCGTTAAGATCAGAATTATAGATTGCCATTTAAAAATGGCCATGCCAGCAAATTTCATTTTTTGCCAAAAATGACCATGATCCGACATCAAATACCCGAGTTATGAGCATTCAAAGATGACCATGTAATATTTTCAGCATTAACAAAAAAATAAGATTTTTGGAGCTTCATAACTTGCATATCTCGGCCAAAATAAGTCCGATCTTTGAGTGGTATACCTTTTTAGACTCGTTAAGATCAGAATTATAGATTGCCATTTAAAAATGGCCATGCCAGCAAATTTCATTTTTTGCCAAAAATGACCATGATCCGACATCAAATACCCGAGTTATGAGCATTCAAAGATGACCATGTAATATTTTCAGCATTAACAAAAAAATAAGATTTTTGGAGCTTCATAACTTGCATATCTCGGCCAAAATAAGTCCGATCTTTGAGTGGTATACCTTTTTAGACTCGTTAAGATCAGAATTATAGATTGCCATTTAAAAATGGCCATGCCAGCAAATTTCATTTTTTGCCAAAAATGACCATGATCCGACATCAAATACCCGAGTTATGAGCATTCAAAGATGACCATGTAATATTTTCAGCATTAACAAAAAAATAAGATTTTTGGAGCTTCATAACTTGCATATCTCGGCCAAAATAAGTCCGATCTTTGAGTGGTATACCTTTTTAGACTCGTTAAGATCAGAATTATAGATTGCCATTTAAAAATGGCCATGCCAGCAAATTTCATTTTTTGCCAAAAATGACCATGATCCGACATCAAATACCCGAGTTATGAGCATTCAAAGATGACCATGTAATATTTTCAGCATTAACAAAAAAATAAGATTTTTGGAGCTTCATAACTTGCATATCTCGGCCAAAATAAGTCCGATCTTTGAGTGGTATACCTTTTTAGACTCGTTAAGATCAGAATTATAGATTGCCATTTAAAAATGGCCATGCCAGCAAATTTAATTTTTTGCCAAAAATGACCATGATCCGACATCAAATACCCGAGTTATGAGCATTCAAAGATGACCATGTAATATTTTCAGCATTAACAAAAAAATAAGATTTTTGGAGCTTCATAACTTGCATATCTCGGCCAAAATAGGTCCGATCTTTGAGTGGTATACCTTTTTAGACTCGTTAAGATCAGAATTATAGATTGCCATTTTAAAAATGGCCATGCCAGCAAATTTCATTTTTTGCCAAAAATGACCATGATCCGACATCAAATACCCGAGTTATGAGCATTCAAAGATGACCATGTAATATTTTCAGCATTAACAAAAAAATAAGATTTTTGGAGCTTCATAACTTGCATATCTCGGCCAAAATAGGTCCGATCTTTGATTGGTATACCTTTTTAGACTCGTTAAGATCAGAATTATAGATTGCCATTTAAAAATGGCCATGCCAGCAAATTTCATTTTTTGCCAAAAATGACCATGATCCGACATCAAATACCCGAGTTATGAGCATTCAAAGATGACCATGTAATATTTTCAGCATTAACAAAAAAATAAGATTTTTGGAGCTTCATAACTTGCATATCTCGGCCAAAATAAGTCCGATCTTTGAGTGGTATACCTTTTTAGACTCGTTAAGATCAGAATTATAGATTGCCATTTAAAAATGGCCATGCCAGCAAATTTCATTTTTTTGCCAAAAATGACCATGATCCGACATCAAATACCCGAGTTATGAGCATTCAAAGATGACCATGTAATATTTTTCAGCATTAACAAAAAAATAAGATTTTTGGAGCTTCATAACTTGCATATCTCGGCCAAAATAAGTCCGATCTTTGAGTGGCATACCTTTTTTTAGACTCGTTAAGATCAGAATTATAGATTGCCATTTAAAAATGGCCATGCCAGCAAATTTAATTTTTTGCCAAAAATGACCATGATCCGACATCAAATACCCGAGTTATGAGCATTCAAAGATGACCATGTAATATTTTCAGCATTAACAAAAAAATAAGATTTTTGGAGCTTCATAACTTGCATATCTCGGCCAAAATAAGTCCGATCTTTGAGTGGTATACCTTTTTAGACTCGTTAAGATCAGAATTATAGATTGCCATTTAAAAATGGCCATGCCAGCAAATTTCATTTTTTGCCAAAAATGACCATGATCCGACATCAAATACCCGAGTTATGAGCATTCAAAGATGACCATGTAATATTTTCAGCATTAACAAAAAAATAAGATTTTTGGAGCTTCATAACTTGCATATCTCGGCCAAAATAAGTCCGATCTTTCAGTGGTATACCTTTTTAGACTCGTTAAGATCAGAATTATAGATTGCCATTTAAAAATGGCCATGCCAGCAAATTTCATTTTTTGCCAAAAATGACCATGATCCGACATCAAATACCCGAGTTATGAGCATTCAAAGATAACCATGTAATATTTTCAGCATTAACAAAAAAATAAGATATTTAGAGCTTCATAACTTGCATATCTCTGCCAAAATAGGTCCGATCTTTGATTGGTATACCTTTTTAGACTCGTTCAGATCAGAATTATAGATTGCCATTTAAAAATGGCCATGCCAGCAAATTTCATTTTTTGCCAAAAATGACCATGATCCGACATCAAATACCCGAGTTATGAGCATTCAAAGATGACCATGTAATATTTTCAGCATTAACAAAAAAATAAGATTTTTGGAGCTTCATAACTTGCATATCTCGGCCAAAATAAGTCCGATCTTTGAGTGGTATACCTTTTTAGACTCGTTAAGATCAGAATTATAGATTGCCATTTAAAAATGGCCATGCCAGCAAATTTCATTTTTTGCCAAAAATGACCATGATCCGACATCAAATACCCGAGTTATGAGCATTCAAAGATAACCATGTAATATTTTCAGCATTAACAAAAAAATAAGATTTTTGGAGCTTCATAACTTGCATATCTCGGCCAAAATAGAGGCCGATCTTTGAGTGGTATACCTTTTTAGACTCGTTAAGATCAGAATTATAGATTGCCATTTAAAAATGGCCATGCCAGCAAATTTCATTTTTTGCCAAAAATGACCATGATCCGACATCAAATACCCGAGTTATGAGCATTCAAAGATGACCATGTAATATTTTCAGCATTAACAAAAAAAATAAGATTTTTGGAGCTTCATAACTTGCATATCTCGGCCAAAATAAGTCCGATCTTTGAGTGGTATACCTTTTTAGACTCGTTAAGATCAGAATTATAGATTTGCCATTTAAAAATGGCCATGCCAGCAAATTTAATTTTTTGCCAAAAATGACCATGATCCGACATCAAATACCCGAGTTATGAGCATTCAAAGATAACCATGTAATATTTTCAGCATTAACAAAAAAATAAGATTTTTGGAGCTTCATAACTTGCATATCTCGGCCAAAATAAGTCCGATCTTTGAGTGGTATACCTTTTTAGACTCGTTAAGATCAGAATTATAGATTGCCATTTAAAAATGGCCATGCCAGCAAATTTCATTTTTTGCCAAAAATGACCATGATCCGACATCAAATACCCGAGTTATGAGCATTCAAAGATGACCATGTAATATTTTCAGCATTAACAAAAAAATAAGATTTTTGGAGCTTCATAACTTGCATATCTCGGCCAAAATAAGTCCGATCTTTGAGTGGTATACCTTTTTAGACTCGTTAAGATCAGAATTATAGATTGCCATTTAAAAATGGCCATGCCAGCAAATTTCATTTTTTGCCAAAAATGACCATGATCCGACATCAAATACCCGAGTTATGAGCATTCAAAGATGACCATGTAATATTTTCAGCATTAACAAAAAAATAAGATTTTTGGAGCTTCATAACTTGCATATCTCGGCCAAAATAAGTCCGATCTTTGAGTGGTATACCTTTTTAGACTCGTTAAGATCAGAATTATAGATTGCCATTTAAAAATGGCCATGCCAGCAAATTTCATTTTTTGCCAAAAATGACCATGATCCGACATCAAATACCCGAGTTATGAGCATTCAAAGATGACCATGTAATATTTTCAGCATTAACAAAAAAATAAGATTTTTGGAGCTTCATAACTTGCATATCTCGGCCAAAATAAGTCCGATCTTTGAGTGGTATACCTTTTTAGACTCGTTAAGATCAGAATTATAGATTGCCATTTAAAAATGGCCATGCCAGCAAATTTCATTTTTTGCCAAAAATGACCATGATCCGACATCAAATACCCGAGTTATGAGCATTCAAAGATGACCATGTAATATTTTCAGCATTAACAAAAAAATAAGATTTTTGGAGCTTCATAACTTGCATATCTCGGCCAAAATAAGTCCGATCTTTGAGTGGTATACCTTTTTAGACTCGTTAAGATCAGAATTATAGATTGCCATTTAAAAATGGCCATGCCAGCAAATTTCATTTTTTGCCAAAAATGACCATGATCCGACATCAAATACCCGAGTTATGAGCATTCAAAGATGACCATGTAATATTTTCAGCATTAACAAAAAAATAAGATTTTGGAGCTTCATAACTTGCATATCTCGGCCAAAATAAGTCCGATCTTTGAGTGGTATACCTTTTTAGACTCGTTAAGATCAGAATTATAGATTGCCATTTAAAAATGGCCATGCCAGCAAATTTCATTTTTTGCCAAAAATGACCATGATCCGACATCAAATACCCGAGTTATGAGCATTCAAAGATGACCATGTAATATTTTCAGCATTAACAAAAAAAATAAGATTTTTGGAGCTTCATAACTTGCATATCTCGGCCAAAATAAGTCCGATCTTTGAGTGGTATACCTTTTTAGACTCGTTAAGATCAGAATTATAGATTGCCATTTAAAAATGGCCATGCCAGCAAATTTAATTTTTTGCCAAAAATGACCATGATCCGACATCAAATACCCGAGTTATGAGCATTCAAAGATGACCATGTAATATTTTCAGCATTAACAAAAAAATAAGATTTTTGGAGCTTCATAACTTGCATATCTCGGCCAAAATAAGTCCGATCTTTGAGTGGTATACCTTTTTAGACTCGTTAAGATCAGAATTATAGATTGCCATTTAAAAATGGCCATGCCAGCAAATTTAATTTTTTGCCAAAAATGACCATGATCCGACATCAAATACCCGAGTTATGAGCATTCAAAGATGACCATGTAATATTTTCAGCATTAACAAAAAAATAAGATTTTTGGAGCTTCATAACTTGCATATCTCGGCCAAAATAAGTCCGATCTTTGAGTGGTATACCTTTTTAGACTCGTTAAGATCAGAATTATAGATTGCCATTTAAAAATGGCCATGCCAGCAAATTTCATTTTTTGCCAAAAATGACCATGATCCGACATCAAATACCCGAGTTATGAGCATTCAAAGATGACCATGTAATATTTTCAGCATTAACAAAAAAATTAGATTTTTGGAGCTTCATAACTTGCATATCTCGGCCAAAATAAGGCCGATCTTTGAGTGGTATACCTTTTTAGACTCGTTAAGATCAGAATTATAGATTGCCATTTAAAAATGGCCATGCCAGCAAATTTCATTTTTTGCCAAAAATGACCATGATCCGACATCAAATACCCGAGTTATGAGCATTCAAAGATGACCATGTAATATTTTCAGCATTAACAAAAAAATAAGATTTTTGGAGCTTCATAACTTGCATATCTCGGCCAAAATAAGTCCGATCTTTGAGTGGTATACCTTTTTAGACTCGTTAAGATCAGAATTATAGATTGCCATTTAAAAATGGCCATGCCAGCAAATTTAATTTTTTGCCAAAAATGACCATGATCCGACATCAAATACCCGAGTTATGAGCATTCAAAGATAACCAAGTAATATTTTCAGCATTAACAAAAAAATAAGATTTTTGGAGCTTCATAACTTGCATATCTCGGCCAAAATAGGTCCGATCTTTGATTGGTATACCTTTTTAGACTCGTTAAGATCAGAATTATAGATTGCCATTTAAAAATGGCCATGCCAGCAAATTTCATTTTTTGCCAAAAATGACCATGATCCGACATCAAATACCCGAGTTATGAGCATTCAAAGATAACCATGTAATATTTTCAGCATTAACAAAAAAATAAGATTTTTGGAGCTTCATAACTTGCATATCTCGGCCAAAATAAGTCCGATCTTTGAGTGGTATACCTTTTTAGACTCGTTAAGATCAGAATTATAGATTGCCATTTAAAAATGGCCATGCCAGCAAATTTCATTTTTTGCCAAAAATGACCATGATCCGACATCAAATACCCGAGTTATGAGCATTCAAAGATAACCATGTAATATTTTCAGCATTAACAAAAAAATAAGATTTTTGGAGCTTCATAACTTGCATATCTCGGCCAAAATAAGTCCGATCTTTGAGTGGTATACCTTTTTAGACTCGTTAAGATCAGAATTATAGATTGCCATTTAAAAATGGCCATGCCAGCAAATTTCATTTTTTGCCAAAAATGACCATGATCCGACATCAAATACCCGAGTTATGAGCATTCAAAGATGACCATGTAATATTTTCAGCATTAACAAAAAAATAAGATTTTTGGAGCTTCATAACTTGCATATCTCGGCCAAAATAAGTCCGATCTTTGAGTGGTATACCTTTTTAGACTCGTTAAGATCAGAATTATAGATTGCCATTTAAAAATGGCCATGCCATCAAATTTCATTTTTTGCCAAAAATGACCATGATCCGACATCAAATACCCGAGTTATGAGCATTCAAAGATAACCATGTAATATTTTCAGCATTAACAAAAAAATTAGATTTTTGGAGCTTCATAACTTGCATATCTCGGCCAAAATAGGTCCGATCTTTGAGTGGTATACCTTTTTAGACTCGTTAAGATCAGAATTATAGATTGCCATTTTTTGCCAAAAATGACCATGATCCGACATCAAATACCCGAGTTATGAGCATTCAAAGATGACCATGTAATATTTTCAGCATTAACAAAAAAATAAGATTTTTTTGGAGCTTCATAACTTGCATATCTCGGCCAAAATAAGTCCGATCTTTGAGTGGTATACCTTTTTAGACTCGTTAAGATCAGAATTATAGATTGCCATTTAAAAATGGCCATGCCAGCAAATTTCATTTTTTGCCAAAAATGACCATGATCCGACATCAAATACCCGAGTTATGAGCATTCAAAGATGACCATGTAATATTTTCAGCATTAACAAAAAAATAAGATTTTTGGAGCTTCATAACTTGCATATCTCGGCCAAAATAGGTCCGATCTTTGAGTGGTATACCTTTTTAGACTCGTTAAGATCAGAATTATAGATTACCATTTAAAAATGGCCATACCTGCAAATTTCATTTTTTGCCAAAAATGACCATGATCCGACATCAAATACCCGAGTTATG
This sequence comes from Drosophila maculinotata, assembly GCA_035045305.1. Classification (NCBI taxonomy): domain Eukaryota; kingdom Metazoa; phylum Arthropoda; class Insecta; order Diptera; family Drosophilidae; genus Drosophila; species Drosophila maculinotata. The sequence goes on from JAWNPD010000290.1 coordinate 28,495, forward strand.
AGCATTCAAAAATGACCATGTAATATTTTCAGCATTAACAAAAAAATTGGAATTTTGGAGCTTCATAACTTGCATATCTCGGCCTAAATAGGTCCGATCTTTGAGTGGTATACCATTTTAGACTCGTTAAGATTAGAATTATAGATTGCCATTTTAAAATGTCCATGCCAGCACAATTTCAATTTTTGCCAAAAATGGCCATGATCCGACATCAAATACCCGAGTTATGAGCATTCAAAGATGACCATGTAATATTTTCAGCATTAACAAAAAAATAAGATTTTTGGAGCTTTCTAACTCACATATCTCGGCCAAAATAAGTCCGATATTTGAGTGGTATACCTTTTAGACTCGTTAAGATTAGAATTACAGATTGCCATTTTTAAAATGTCCATGCCAGCAAATTTCATTTTTTGCCAAAAATGACCATGATCCGACATCAAATACCCGAGTTATGAGCATTCAAAAATGACCCTGTAATATTTTCAGCATTAACAAAAAAATAAGATTTTTGGAACTTCATAACTTGCATATCTCGGCCAAAATAAGTCCGATCTTTGAGTGGTATACCTTTTTAGACTCGTTAAGATCAGAATTATAGATTGCCATTTAAAAATGGCCATGCCAGCAAATTTCATTTTTTGCCAAAAATGACCATGATCCGACATCAAATACCCGAGTTATGAGCATTCAAAGATGACCATGTAATATTTTCAGCAGTAACAAAAAAATTAGATTTTTGGAGCTTCATAACTTGCATATCTCGGCCAAAATAAGTCCGATCTTTGAGTGGTATACCTTTTTAGACTCGTTAAGATCAGAATTATAGATTGCCATTTAAAAATGACCATGCCAGCAAATTTCATTTTTTGCCAAAAATGACCATGATCCGACATCAAATACCCGAGTTATGAGCATTCAAAGATGACCATGTAATATTTTCAGCATTAACAAAAAAATAAGATTTTTAGAGCTTCATAACTTGCATATCTCGGCCAAAATAGGTCCGATCTTTGAGTGGTATACCTTTTTAGACTCGTTAAGATCAGAATTATAGATTGCCATTTAAAAATGGCCATGCCAGCAAATTTCATTTTTTGCCAAAAATGACCATGATCCGACATCAAATACCCGAGTTATGAGCATTCAAAGATAACCAAGTTATATTTTCAGCATTAACAAAAAAATAAGATTTTTGGAGCTTCATAACTTGCATATCTCGGCCAAAATAGGTCCGATCTTTGATTGGTATACCTTTTTAGACTCGTTAAGATCAGAATTATAGATTGCCATTTAAAAATAGCCATGCCAGCAAATTTCATTTTTTGCCAAAAATGACCATGATCCGACATCAAATACCCGAGTTATGAGCATTCAAAGATGACCATGTAATATTTTCAGCATTAACAAAAAAATAAGATTTTTGGAGCTTCATAACTTGCATATCTCGGCCAAAATAAGTCCGATCTTTGAGTGGTATACCTTTTTAGACTCGTTAAGATCAGAATTATAGATTGCCATTAAAAAATGGCCATGCCATCAAATTTCATTTTTTGCCAAAAATGACCATGATCCGACATCAAATACCCGAGTTATGAGCATTCAAAGATGACAATGTAATATTTTCAGCATTAACAAAAAAAAATAAGATTTTTGGAGCTTCATAACTTGCATATCTCGGCCAAAATAAGTCCGATCTTTGAGTGGTATACCTTTTTAGACTCATTAAGATCAGAATTATAGATTGCCATTTAAAAATGGCCATGCCAGCAAATTTCATTTTTTGCCAAAAATGACCATGATCCGACATCAAATACCCGAGTTATGAGCATTCAAAGATGACCATGTAATATTTTCAGCATTAACAAAAAAATAAGATTTTTGGAGCTTCATAACTTGCATATCTCGGCCAAAATAAGTCCGATCTTTGAGTGGTATACCTTTTTAGACTCGTTAAGATCAGAATTATAGATTGCCATTTAAAAATGGCCATGCCAGCAAATTTCGTTTTTTGCCAAAAATGACCATGATCCGACATCAAATACCCGAGTTATGAGCATTCAAAGATAACCATGTAATATTTTCAGCAATAACAAAAAAATTAGATTTTTGGAGCTTCATAACTTGCATATCTCGGCCAAAATAAGGCCGATCTTTGAGTGGTATACCTTTTTAGACTCGTTAAGATCAGAATTATAGATTGCCATTTAAAAATGACCATGCCAGCAAATTTCATTTTTTGCCAAAAATGACCATGATCCGACATCAAATACCCGAGTTATGAGCATTCAAAGATAACCATGTAATATTTTCAGCATTAACAAAAAAATTAGATTTTTGGAGCTTCATAACTTGCATATCTCGGCCAAAATAAGTCCGATCTTTGAGTGGTATACCTTTTTAGACTCGTTAAGATCAGAATTATAGATTGCCATTTAAAAATGGCCATGCCAGCAAATTTCATTTTTTGCCAAAAATGACCATGATCCGACATCAAATACCCGAGTTATGAGCATTCAAAGATGACCATGTAATATTTTCAGCATTAACAAAAAAATAAGATTTTTGGAGCTTCATAACTTGCATATCTCGGCCAAAATAAGTCCGATCTTTGAGTGGTATACCTTTTTAGACTCGTTAAGATCAGAATTATAGATTGCCATTTAAAAATGGCCATGCCAGCAAATTTCATTTTTTGCCAAAAATGACCATGATCCGACATCAAATACCCGAGTTATGAGCATTCAAAGATGACCATGTAATATTTTCAGCATTAACAAAAAAATTAGATTTTTGGAGCTTCATAACTTGCATATCTCGGCCAAAATAAGTCCGATCTTTGAGTGGTATACCTTTTTAGACTCGTTAAGATCAGAATTATAGATTGCCATTTAAAAATGGCCATGCCAGCAAATTTAATTTTTTGCCAAAAATGACCATGATCCGACATCAAATACCCGAGTTATGAGCATTCAAAGATGACCATGTAATATTTTCAGCATTAACAAAAAAATAAGATTTTTGGAGCTTCATAACTTGCATATCTCGGCCAAAATAAGTCCGATCTTTGAGTGGTATACCATTTTAGACTCGTTAAGATTAGAATTACAGATTGCCATTTTAAAATGTCCATGCCAGCAAATTTAATTTTTTGCCAAAAATGACCATGATCCGACATCAAATACCCGAGTTATGAGCATTCAAAAATGACCCTGTAATATTTTCAGCATTAACAAAAAAATAAGATTTTTGGAGCTTTATAACTTGCATATCTCGGCCAAAATAAGTCCGATCTTTGAGTGGTATACCTTTTTAGACTCGTTAAGATCAGAATTATAGATTGCCATTTAAAAATGGCCATGCCAGCAAATTTCATTTTTTGCCAAAAATGACCATGATCCGACATCAAATACCCGAGTTATGAGCATTCAAAGATGACCATGTAATATTTTCAGCAATAACAAAAAAATTAGATTTTTGGAGCTTCATAACTTGCATATCTCGGCCAAAATAAGTCCGATCTTTGAGTGGTATACCTTTTTAGACTCGTTAAGATCAGAATTATAGATTGCCATTTAAAAATGGCCATGCCAGCAAATTTCATTTTTTGCCAAAAATGACCATGATCCGACATCAAAAT